>JBAKBP010020035.1:0-43406 GCA_037953745.1 Lithodes maja
CTTTACAATTCCTTAGTCCGCCCTCTTCTGGAATACTGCGTTCAATCCTGGTGCCCTTATTACCAAAAAGATATAAACAAGCTAGAACGAGTTCAACGTAGAGTTACCAAAATGATACCTAGCCTAAAGAACAAACCATACGAAGAGCGTCTTAGAGAATTAAATCTATTTCCTTTAACCCAGCGCAGATTAAGAGGCGACTTAATTCAAGTGTTCAAAATCATCAAAGGCATCGACAATATGAACTGTAGTAAGTACTTCACTATCGACCAATCTAATTACACACGGGGAAACGGTTGCAAAATTATTGGTAAATCTTTTAACTCGCACGAATCTAAGAATTTCTTCTTCAATCGAGTTGTCAACTTGTGGAATGGGCTTCCCCGAAACGTTATAGACTGCAGCACCGTTGATTCATTTAAATTCCGCCTAGACAAATATCTCGCATCAAACCCGCGACTGACTGCGTTTGTAAATGAATAACTTTATCCTCCCCTCAGTTACTAACCCATATGTCCCCTACTAACTTCCTAGTCCTGCCACGTTAGTGGCAGGGCAGTAGTTCCCTTTCCAATGTTCCCTTACCCACTCTAAACCACTGTTTGGACACTTGATCCTCAGTGTTTTGGAGGACAAGCAGCCTAGAAGGGTCACTAGATCTGTTGTTGCTTGATTTCCTTTGTACTCCTTTGTACTCCTTTGTACTCACACACTCACTCACTCACTCACTCACTCACTCACACACACACACTCACTCACTCACTCACTCACACACACACACACACTCACTCACTCACTCACTCACTCACTCACTCACTCACTCACTCACTCTCTCTCTCTTAAAGCTAGGTATCACACACAGCCATCTGATTGTTCTACCCCTTCACGGTCTGCTGGAGATGTAAGGAGGGTAAATAGGTGCTGGTGGCTGTCATTTGGCATAGACACTCACTCACTCACTCACACTCACTCACTCACTCACTCACTCACACACTCACTCACTCACACACACACACACACTCACTCACTCACTCACACACACACACACACACACTCACTCACTCACTCACACACACACACTCACTCACTCACTCACACACACACACACACACACACACACACACTCACACTCTCTCTCTCTCTCTCTTAAAGCTAGGTATCACACACAGCCATCTGATTGTTCTACTCCTTCACGGTCTGCTGGAGATGTAAGGAGGGTAAATAGGTGCTGGTGGCTGTCATTTGGCGGTAGGTCAGTGTTTGTAAGTGGTTCAGAGCAGGATTGTCTGTCTGGTACGGTTTATATACTGCGATTAGAGGCTGGGTGGTTTAATACAAGAGGACCCCTTTCTCCCGCATGTGTAGCCCCATTGCTTTGGAGATTTTAAGACGTTCGCCCCATTAGTTTGGCGAATTTGTGAATTTTCGACCCATTTCTGTCATTTTTAAGTCTTTTCGTGCCATATGTGTTGATTCTTTCCTGGCGAGCGATAGCGAGCCTGTAGTTTAAGAGAAAGCGGCCTTCGGGTGGGACATTTTTATATCGAGAAAAAAAATGCACAATTTAATCTTGAAAGGGGGTCTAGGGGGTGAATTGTTAAGCTTGATGGAGGTCTAGGGAACAAACTAAAAACCTCCCCTTAAAGCTAGGTATCACACACAGCCATCTAATTGTTCTACTTCTTCAGGGTCCGCTGGAGATGTAAGGAGGGTAAATAGGTGCTGGTGGCTGTCATTTAGCATACTTAGGGGAGTGTTGGCAAGTGGTTCAGAGCGGATTGTCTGGAACGGTTTATATACTGCGATTAGAGGCTGGCTGGTTTAATATAAGAGGAGTTAAATCTGTTTGCAAGTGGTTTAGAGCATGATTGTCTGTCTGGTACGGTTTATATACTGCGATTAGAGGCTGGCTGGTTTAAAATAAGAGGAGTTAAACCAGTTTATTTAGCATCCACGAATAAGCATGGAGGTAGATAATTTAAAAAGCCAAACTACATATTCCGGGTAGAAGCGATGCTGTGACTCCTCTCTCTTAAGGGGGGTGACCTGCTTTTTGTTATTTCTGTCCTTTTCTCTCTTTCTCTGGCTTGTATCCATTCGACCCCATTCAGCCAACTATTTTAAGACGCTTATTCCCATCTAGGTGTCGATTTCTTCCTGGCGAGCGATAGCGAGCCAGCATTATATGAAGAAATCCGGCATCGCCGGAGACATTTTTCTATCGAAAAATGTACAAATTTAGCCTGCTGTCAAACAAAAATAAAAAATATACTGGCTCGCTACCGCTCACCTGTAAAAAATTGACACCTGGATGGGGATCAACGTCTTAAAACAGTAGGCTGAATGGGGCCAAATGGATACAACCCCGAGAAAGATAGAAAATGACATAACCAAAACAGGTGACCCCCCTTAAAACTATAGGTATCACACACAGCCATCTGCTTGTTCTACTCCTTCACGGCCTGTGGGAGATGTAAGGAGGAGGGTAAATAGCCTAGGTACGGGTGGCTGTCATCTGGTGGTGGTGAGTGTTGGGCAAGTGGTGGTCATTGTCTCACTCTTGGCTGATTTTGTTTATATAGTGTTTTTTTAAGGAGGGGACAATCATTGGTAATAGGAGGTTAAAGGGGAGATCTCCACTTGAGGGATTTTTGTCTGGACCCCTTTCTCCCTCATGTTTAGCCCCATTGCTTTTGATATTATAAAACGTTTGCCCCATTAGTTTAGCGATTTTAAGAACTTTCACCCCATATTAAGACCTTTCGTGCAATTCAGGTGTCTATTTTATCCTGGCGAGCGATAGCGAGCCTGTAATTTAAGAGGAACCGACCTTCGGCCGGGACATTTTTCTACCGAAAAATGTACAAATTTATCTTGAAAGGGACTCAAGGGGGTGTAATTTTAAGTTTGATGGAGGTCTAGGGAACAAACTAAATACCTCCCCTTAAGGGTTTGTCGTTTGGTTAGGGAAGGTTATTGTACAGTCGGATGCCATATTGTACAGTCGGATGCCATATTGTACAGTCGGATGCCATATTGTACAGTCGGATACCATAGTCTCATGCCCACTCACAACAATTCGTGGACACCCTTTGTTTGTGTTATGCAACTATAACAATCTGGATTATTTAGTGTATGGAACTTGCTTTTCAAATAATAGTATACACAGTTTTGTACTTGACATAATATAGACAATTATATTCATAAATTCGTTTCCAGATATGTACTTCCATATAGAAATATGTGCAATCCACGAATATTTATGAGTGGGCTAGATACTATGAGTGTACGTACAGTATTACAGGTGGTGGTTCTGTACGTATGCAGGTGGTGGTTCTGTACGTATACAGGTGGTGGTTCTGTACGTATACAGGTGGTGGTTCTGTACGTATGCAGGTGGTGGTTCTGTACGTATACAGGTGGTGGTTCTGTACGTATACAGGTGGTGGTTCTGTACGTATGCAGTTGGTGGTTCTGTACGTATACAGGTGGTGGTTCTGTACGTATGCAGTTGGTGGTTCTGTACGTATACAGGTGGTGGTTCTGTACGTATGCAGTTGGTGGTTCTGTACGTATACAGGTGGTGGTTCTGTACGTATGCAGTTGGTGGTTCTGTACGTATACAGGTGGTGGTTCTGTACGTATGCAGTTGGTGGTTCTGTACGTATACAGGTGGTGGTTCTGTCATATGGCGGTGACTTCAGTGCTTGGAATTGACGGGTCAGAGCGTGATTGTCTGGTGTTGATTATTAAGTTGACAATTAGGTGTAAACAATGCAGTACGAATGGAAGGATTGTTCTTGATGCTTCTGAACTATAATATTATAGGAGTTTGTGTTGTCATTTGGTGTTTTCTTGAAGGTGGCTCACGTGTGGTAATTGTCTTGCCTGACTGATAGCGTAATGCATAAATGCGCGGAACCTCGGTGTGAGTATCCTAGGTTCGAGTCCTTGGAGTGCCACATGTATTTGTTGATTTCATCAATTGAGTTTAGAAGTAATGTTGGTTGGTGAAAACATATGAATTACTTGCTTAGTAGAGTTAGAGACCGAATAGTTTGATACAGGAGGCCGATTTCAGGAGGGCGAGGGTGGGGGCTTTATGGACCCTCTTTTGTCTCATGCTTAGTTCCATTAGTCTTGAGATTTTAGAACATTTGCCCCATTAGTTTGGCGGTTTCAAGACCTATCACCCTATTTAGGTGTCGATACTGGGGGTTCCTGGCGAGCGATAGCGACCGTTCCATTTAGTAGGAACCGGCCTTTGGCCAAGGCACTTTTCTCTCGAAAGAGGTCTTGGGGGCATATATTAAAGTTTGATGGGAGGTCTAGGGACGAAACGAAAAAAAACAAAACATACTTAAATACATACAGTATATAAAACAAAAGTAAAAATAAAATTAAACAAATGTATAAACAAAAACTAATATAACTAAAAACAATAAATAAATAGCTCCACTCAGCGGTGAAGAAGGATTGTTACTTACTTGGGAAAGGACTGCTTGAAGGTACAGTAGCTTCAACAAGGCCACACACAAACACAAACACAAACACACACACACACACACACATACACCACACATACAGCACACACCTACAAAACAATGGAAACTTCCCATATCATTGAAAAAGGGGTTGTTACTTACATGAGAGAGGACTGCTTGGAGGTACAGTAGCAGTAGTGTAGTGTATGGTATCTGAGAATAGAACAAAAAAATACTGTAAAATAGGGAATATATAATAACAAAAGATAAATTAATGTAAAAATGCATGTAAAAATATATGTTATAGTGTACAAATTCAGTTTATCATTATTATACATATAACTATAAACTAATGGTTCGCAAAAACCTAAGACACAGCGATCCTGAGCGCGATCCTGAGCTGAATACATTTATTTAGCTGTCTACGGGACTATAAGACAATTGTCATTGTTTAAAATATCTGATTTACATATATTTTCTTGAACCGGAGCCTACGAGATATCCACTTTAAGCTCAGTATATCGTCTAATATTAAAACAGAGAACAAATAAAATAATAAAATATGCTTAGAAAGTGTCTGTTGAAATCAAAGGGTAATTGAGATAGATTTTACTAATACAATTTGCTAGCTGTCTTTCTTAAGGTTAAACTGTATACAAACTTCTAATGGTGACCCGAATAAACTGTTCTAACACGTGATATTCCTCAAGGGGGTCATAATACTAATATAGAAAGAGTATCAGTCAATATATATTTGTCTTCTCTTTGATCATATTGTTTACTCCGAAAAAAGAAATAGCTTTGGTCAACCAATAAAACAAAGATATGAGGAGTAACTTGTTTAAATAATTAATGCATTATTGTTTAACCACTTATAATACAAATTAAAATAAACATAAAACATTATGATACAAATATGTGTTACTCTTTAGTTGATAAATATTATGGATAAAAGATATTCATTTCAAGTATATAAGTATTCTAGATAAGATGATGATGTTCTTATTGTCGATGACACGGACCTTTTGTATTATTGGTAATATATTATCACTGAACATGAATATCTTTGAGAGCAATGTAAGCTGGTGTAGGCTATGTAATATGAGAGGGAGACATTATTAAGGGGAGATCTCCACTTGAGGGATTTTTTTCTTGACCCCTTTCTCCCTCATGTTTAGCCCCATTGCTTTTGATATTATAAAACGTTCGCCCCATTAGTTTAGCGATTTTGAGAACTTTCACCCCATATTAAGACCTTTCGTGCCATTCAGGTGTCGATTTTATCCTGGCGAGCGATAGCGAGCCTGTAATTTAAGAGGAACCGGCCTTTGGCCGGGACATTTTTCTACCGAAAAAATGTACAAATTTATCTTGAAAGGGACTCAAGGGGGTGTAATTTCAAGCTTGATGGAAGTCTAGGAAACACACTAAAAACCTCCCCTTAATTGGGACCGTGAATGATATATTGTTTATGGGCGTGTTTCTGTGTGTCAAGGATGTCGGTGTATATGTTATGCTTAGGGTGTGTACAGTCACAAGCCACTGGTATGTGTGTGTATGGCAATGTGTATATGAGTATTTGTGTATTTGTTGGTATATGTATGTACAGGTATGTGTGAATGAATGTACGTGTGTGTGTGTGTGTGTGTGTGTGTGTGTGTGTGTGTGTGTGTGCATGTATGTGTGTGTGTATGTGTGTGTGTACGTGTGTGTGTCTATGTATGCCCGTCTATGTGTATATGTATGTTAGTGTTTGTGAACGTACCGGGAAGGCCTGATAGAGAGAACAGTATACTGTATACTGGTATACAGAATACATCAGCCATATATACAGTGACAGAGTACACGTAAGTTTGTATGAGTATATGTGTGCATGTATCAGTGTATGTATGTATATAAATATCTGTGTACTGTACGTACCGGGAAGATCTGATATAGTAAGAACATATTGTACAACCATTATAGAGCAAGGTGAGGCAGAGTATGACACTGTGACAGTCTGTGTGTGTGTGACTGTGTGTGTGTGTGTGTGTGTGTCTGTCTGTCTGTGTGTGTGTGTGTGACTGTGTGTGTGTGTGTGTCTGTCTGTCTGTCTGTCTGTCTGTGTGTGTGTGTGTGTGTGTGTGACTGTGTGTGTGTGTGTGACTGTGTCTGTGTGTGTGTGTGTGACTGTGTGTGTGCGTGTGTGTGTGTGTGTCTGTCTGTCTGTCTGTCTGTGTGTGTGTGTGTGTGTGTGACTGTGACTGTGTGTGTGTGAGTGACTGTGTGTGTGTGTGACTGTATGTGACTGTGTGTGTGTGTTACTGTGTGCGTGTACCGGGAAGGCAATATACACACACACAGTATAGAACAGGGTGGGGCAGGGCATGACACTGTGACATTCACTACTACTGTACCGGTTGCCACACCCTCTCCACCATCACCATCATCACCATCATCACCACCACACCACTCCATCGCCAACCATCTCCAACATTACCTCCACCTTTACTTCCCCCATCTCCACCATTCCTATCACCAAAAACACAAGTCCCCATATTTAACTTCTCCCCCACTCCATCACCAACCATCTCCAACATTATCTCCACCTTTACTTCCCTCATCTCCACCAATATCTCCATCCCTACCTTCATCTCCAACAATACCATAGCCAATATAGAGACTATAGTCTATTCATTATAATTCGGCCAAAATCGTGACCACTAACACACAAAGAGGGCACAAACAATCGAGTTGACATTTTTACTGTAAGGGGATCCCCGATGGGCTTATTTGTTTGCATATTTATCTTTTTATATATTTTTTGTTTCCTTCCATAGACGTCCATCAAACAAAATTATGTAAATTCATTATGAAGCAAAAAAAAAAAAAAAAAAAAAAAAAAAAAAAAAAAAACGGCTGCATTAATTTTGGACAAGGAGAAACAAAGGAGGTCCAAGATTTTTTATGGGTGACTGTACTTCCACAAATAATGTTCCCCGCGGTACACCCGGATTCACACTTAGGCTTCCAACCTTGATTAACAGATAGTTATAATTGATATATTTTGAGGTGTGTGTACTTACTCTAGTTGTATTGCGGGAGTGAGCATGCCCGTTATTTCCCGCCTCCTATATGTGTAGGTGTTATATGTATCGTTGGAATGGCTGTGGATGTGTGTGTAGTCTGTATTTTTAGCCAATTGGCGACATCGGAAACGAAGGCTTAGGGTGGATCTGTATGGTACCATTCTCACTATAGACGGTACCGTCTCGCCCGAAGGCTTAGGTAGCCATCAGCTTTGGTGAACCATATGATACCCATCTCGCCTTGTACCATTTTTGCCAACCCCAGATGGGACGTCACAACGTCGTCCACTTATTCCAGGTACCTATTTACAGCTAGGTGAACTGAGGCGAACACATGAAAGGAGACAAGCCCAATTTGTCTCCGCCCGGCCGGGGGATTGAACCCCCGACCCCTCGTGTGTGAGACGAGAGCGCTACCTACTAGGCTACGGGCTGTGTGTGTGTGTGTGTGTGTGTGTGTGTGCGTGTGTGTGTGTGTCTTTTTTTTTTTTTTTTTTTTTTTTATTATGGTTAAACATAATAATCAAGGATAGGAAAAACGTGTCAATATTTTTCTGATAAAGACATGTACCGATTTAAATAACACCGGAAAAGCCTTACTTATCATAAAATTACATATAGTCATCACTGTCTAAAATTACATATAGTCATCACAGTATAGACATTCGTTGGCACAACACCGACTTACAAGTGAGGAACTAAGAATTGAATAATCATAATTAATTTCAACTATTTATCACAAGGTTAGTATTAGGTAGATATAGTCTAAATAAACACAAATTAAAAGTAGTGTAAAACTTAACTATAGACATTTAAGGATTCCGTCCACTAGTTTTCAAGCTTTTGTTTTCTTTTTCTTAGTTTACGGTAACAAATACAAATATGAAATAGCGGCACATCTGTTAGTTTGCTAATATAAGAACCACAAGAATTAGCACACTCGCATTAATCTGAATTATACACATTCATATGACATTGTAACACCATTTAAATACGGATTTAATCATGATACAGATCGCTGATTTAAATCATACTATATCGATCGGGCCAGCCCTAAAATATACCCTTCTTAACCCCTTCCGTACTGGTGACGTCCCTTTCAGTATATTCTAGTAACTATTAGATGATTCTATTCAGCTTAGGAAGGACCTCTTACAATTAAATGGCTGCAGACTATCTTAATTAACCCTTTTATAGCTACTATAGATCCTTTCCAAGCTGAATACATTCGTCTAATAACTGCCAGACGATGATGATAAGGACGTCCTCATTTGAATAAAATCTTCTAATGATAGTCAGATTAAAATGAAGAAAGGCAAAAGGGTTAAAGAGTCATTCAAAGTATCATTCACATCTTGGTAAATCCTAATACACAACAACGTCTTCACGACTTGGGCTGGTATCACACGAGAGCCGTTATCGTCAACCTTTGATGCACAACTACATTCTGGCAATATTTTGAGACCAACCTCGGCCCAAATACGGTTAAGGGGGCCCACCTCGTATTTTCTCTCTCTCTCTCCCTCTGTCTCTGGGTTGTATTTATTCGGCCCCATTCAACCTACTGTTTAAGACGTTTATCACCATCCAGGTGTCGATTTTTTCCTGGCGAGCAGTAGCGAGCCAACATATTTGTTAAACTGTTTTTGACAGCAGGCTAAATGTGTACATTTTTCGATAGAAACATTACTCCGGCGAAGCCAGAAGCCATACAATGCTGGCTCGCTATCGCTCGCCACAAAGAAATCGACACCTGGATGGGGATAAACGTCTTAAAACAGTGGGCTGAATGGGACCGAATGGATACAAGCCAGAGAAAGAGAGAAAGGGAGAGAACAAAGCAGGTCACATCCCGTAAGTGTGCAATGAAAGTACTATAATTATCCAGATCCAAAATACGATACAGAACACTGAAACCGGTTAGTAATAGTACATTAACATGTATATAAACATTCAAATAGTGATGTAGTTGTCCTAATCATCTAATGTGAGTGAATAATAACATACTATTAAAGTTTATACACCGGTCCTCATTTCACCCACTTCCTAAAAACCCAAAGTGGTAATTACGAACCCAGTGTGACGCCCAGTGCGTAGCAACGCAACCTGATTGTACTCCTTGGTACTCCACTGTACCGTCACGGTCCGTGTACCGTGCTGGCTGCTTATATTGAGTGTGACAACGTATAACTATGTTCTTTGTATCTCTGCAAAGGTCTCGTCATTTGCTAACCAGTGGTGGGTTTTGTTTTAAGCCATGTCGAGACCTTCCATTTTATATGTAGTATCAATAGAGAAGTTGATAGATAAGACAGTGGGAATTCAGAGAGAGAGAGTGAGTTAGACTTCAGAGCGAGAGGGTAGCGGTGCGCCACGCTGCCGGGGGGGTGGTTGCCAGACGTATGGACCGGTTGGCAGCCCTGCGCTTATAGCTAGGTGCGACAGGGTTGGTAGTACATTGCCGCCTGCCTATGCTGTCTGGGCTGCCCATGTTGTCGTACAGCACATTGCCTGGAGGCTCGCTGTGTGCTCTATGACCAGGTTGCCTAGAACCTTTGAGATTCTAACATCCCTTGCCCTCTCTCCCAATTTCTCACGGTTGCACTCTTTCTCTCTGACGACATTACTCTCATTTCATTCTTCTCTCTATTTAAATGCATACCCTTCCCTTGAGGTCCTAAAGGAGTTTCAGCACTCACCTCTCGTATTACTCTTAGGACAAGCATATATTTACATGTATTAGATTTAAGGGGTTAATGTGAACAGCGATCTTCTTGATGAGGATAGTTGGTGAACGTTCTACATGTTCACGAGTTATATGCCCAGCTCATCATCCAATTTGTGACTAGACTAGTGCCATGTGTAAGAGCCCGACCATGCCCAGGAGTTGTCTGTAGAGGGGCGAGGACTTAGCCTTGATTTGCCTACCGAGCCAGGAGCGAGTGCAGTACCAGAGACTACAGCTCGCTCGTAGTGCCGGTATAGTAGAGTAACGTAATTTATCTGTCCTTGTGTTCTCTGCAGTCTTTTCCTGGGTTCTCGCTTTCGGTGCTGGGACTCGTTGTTCCTGTGACTTGGCCTGCTAGCTAGAACACATGGGGATGATGAGTGGGTGATATCTTTATTTTACTATGCATTGCAGCTCTCTTTAAGTTTATGTATGTAACACTTTACAATACACATTACTCACACACAAGACAACACTATTAATACTTTCATGTATCAATTAACTGCACTGTCGTTTTGCTGCTGTGTCCGGAGTTCTGTTGCGTAGGGCGCATACGGACTCAGAGGGGAGACAGAGTGAGAGAAGCGAAGTAGCCTATGCGGTAGTAGGCTACCGGCGCAGTACTGTTGCCTGCAACCTTTAGTTATTCCAAGTATAGATTCATTCTTATAATAAGTGACTACTATTTATGTTCCTTCCATGTGTATTATTAGGTATCTACTGGATCATGAACATCTTGTATGCTACATGCTAGTGCATGTTAGTAGGGGACAGTTATTCTAGTGCACGCGCTTTCAAGTAGGCGTGTACATTTGTCATTTAGCATTTCACTGTCATACCTTTAGCCTGCTTCTATTCTACATTATTAGAGGCTTAATATTAACGTAGTTTCTTGAGTATTGCATTTCTTTAGTAATAACGTAACCTATAAATGTCTGAGGGAGTTTAGCCTCATAGCCTACCCCTGTTGTACACTTTCGCCGAGTTAAGGTACCTCGTTACCATAGACGATAACTCTGTAGGGCGTTGGTGCTTTTGTTGTCTGGAGCATATAGTATTTGGGACTGGAATCGAGCGTGTCGTTGTCACATAAGCCATTTCTGTCCTACGATCAAGAATCCCGAATATGTATTGCCGATCCAGCCGTAACAAAATGGCGACCTTGCACAAGATTCAGTAGTATCCTATCACATGTTTTTTGGAGAACTATTCTATGCTACCTAGTAGAGCTGGCTAGAATTTTCTTGCATATTGGAGGAATTTTTATTGTGTCATTATTGTATTGGTGGACTTGCAGATTGTTTCGTTAGGGGTGTCTAGAGTAGAGTCATTCAAGCATCTTTAACATTTTGTGAGTCGAGACTGCAATTAGTAATAAGCACTTCTTTTTTTTTATGAACAGCAATTGTATAACCAGCACTATGTCTAATGACTCATCATTTACGGGGGAGGATAACACGGTACAGCCTAGTAACCAGCAAGTACAACAGATGTTTAGGGAGGGGAGTGTTATAAGTGGAGAGAGGGATGCCCGGGCATTTTTGCAGACACCTTTGACCGAACAGCGCCTGCAGGCTATTGATTGTTACGGTCTTCGCTGTTTAGCCACGGTTTTGGGGCGGGACTGTCCTGACAGTTGGCCCAAGAAGAATTTGGTGGCATGTTTGTTGGGTGATGGCGATGGGGCGGTGGGTGGAGTGGGGTCTTGGGGGGTTCCCTCCAAGCCTCCATTCCACTCTACCCCTGAGCTGGGCCCTCAGCCAGCGAGTCTTAGCACGATGCAGCAGGAGGGTTCTCAAGGGCAAGCTGGCTTACCCGTAAACACGTCTCGGTGTGGATCCCCCATTTTGTGGTCTCCCCCCCCAGGCCTGTCTCCTGAGATGTTATTCCAGCTAGAACTAGCTAAGTTTAAGCTGCAGGAGACTCAGATACAACAGGCTAGTATAGAACGCATAGAGGTTGCTAGAATCCAAGCCAATCAGGATGCAACCAGGTACCAGGCTGAAATGGATGTCGAGAAGTCTAGAGTAGAGACCACGGGGCGTCATCTCGGTGGTGGGCACCGGGTTACAGACTCACTTTCGCATTTAATTAAGTTAGTACCCGCATTTGATGAGACAGCAGTGACTGAGTTTTTTGCTCGTTTCGAAAAGAAGTGTCGTGGAGTATGACTGGCCGGAGGTTAAATGGGCAGCATTAGTTTCATCACGTCTAGTGGGTAAGGGGTTGAAAGCCTACGATGCACTGTCACTGGACGAGAGTGTAGTGTATGGACTGGTGAAGGAGGCTGTGCTCCGGGCCTACGAACTGCAACCCGAAACTTATAGATTGAAGTTCCGTGGCGTGAATAAGAAGAGCGACGTCAGTTTTATGGAGCACGCACGGGACTTAACAGATGCAGGTAATAACTGGTTTCGGTCCGAGCACGCAGAGTCGGCTGAGGAAATTAAGCAACTTTTCTATCTGGAACAGTTTTACAAATGCACTGGAACCGATCTAACGCTGAACATTAAGGAAAAATGTCCCAAGACAGTAGAGGAGGCTGCCAAGATGGCAGACCTCAGATTATCATTGATTCGTGGTTGCGGTGCCGCTCAGAGGGCTGAGTCAGGGCAGAAGGGGCGCTATACCCCACCCACCAGAGTTTTCGATAATAACAAATCCTATGACACACATAACCACACTAAATGCATTGCACCTAATAACACCTACAAACACAAGCCTCTCCCGTTTACTAAAGGTCAGGCCCCTTCTTCGCCCGCACAAGGGAAGAAGCCCATTGGGGATGTGAAATGTTACAAATGTCAGAAGCTAGGCCATTATTCACGTGAGTGCCCTAGTAACACTCCCGCTAAGCCGGTGTCATTGGTTCACAGTATCGGTGTGTCTCTGAAGGCTGCAGCAACTGCCCGGGGTAGGTTGTCAGCAGCTGAGGCACACGCGGTAAAGAAGCGTACGGAAGGCTCGACACCTGTCCGGGACACTTTCTGTGACCATCGGGGACACGGGTTTGTGAGCTGGGGGAGTGAACTACGGAGGGTTGACTTGCTGAGGGATACGGGGGCTTCGCAAACTTTGTTGAGGAACTTCACAGGGAAACCGATAAATGCGGCCAGAGTTGTTGTGGTGCAGGGTATAAATGCTACGAGGTCATACCCACTTGTGAGGTTGGAGTTGAGAGTGGGAGAGGTGTGCAGGGAGCTGGATGTAGGGATCGTTGAGTGTTTGCCAGTTGAGGGCGTCGACCTTCTTCTCGGCAACGACTTTGCGGTGCCCACTTCCGGGACTCCACCCTTAGTCGTTGCCGAGAGGGCGGCCGACGTGGATGGTGAGAATCGGGAATGGGTTGGGAGGTGCCAACAGGATGAGATGGCCTGTGTGGTAACCCGATCTCGCTCTGCGGCTCCTGCACAGCCTGGCACTCAACCTCGGGGACAGTGGAGGAAGGATCAGGAGAAGGTTGCTAAGGGCAGGAAAAGGGACATTGATTCTGCTGCACTTCTCGGTGATTCGGTACTTGGACCTATAATAAACACGGGAGTTGACTCTGGCCCAGATATGGTGTGTAACAAGGCAGAGTTGGGTAAGACTTCGCGTGAGGCAAGAGCTGTAGCGAGAGCCACTAAGGCAGTAGAGCCTACTAGCCGGGGTAATGTCTTATTACAAAACCATCTTGATGCATTGACGCCCAGGGACATTAGTGAGCAGCAGCTGCAAGACGCTAGCCTAGCTCGTTATAGCAATGGTGCCATAGAGTTGGAGGAAGATGGGGATGCGAAGCCGGGAGATTTCTTTAGGCTCAACAGGATATTGTACCGCAGATTTCTAGACCCAAAATCGAAGTGGGAGGGCGGTGCGAGGGTAGTAGACCAGGTGGTTGTTCCAAATAAGTATAGAGAGTCCTTATTGTGTCTGGCGCATGATGTGCCGGTGGCGGGTCATTTGGGGGTAACAAAAACATTGGCGGCATTGGGCAGGTTTTTCTGGTTGCCTGGGGTCAAGGCTGATGTCTGTGCATGGGTGGCTGGGTGTGCGACCTGCCAGACAACGGGGAAGCCTAACCAGACAATCCCGAAGGCACCTTTGTTTCCCATACCTGTCACCGGGCCTCCGTTCAGCAAAGTTGTAGTAGATTTGGTTGGCCCTTTCCCGCCTACTAGTAGTGGCAATAAATTCCTGTTGACAATCATGGATGTGGCTACGAGATACCCGGACGCATACCCCATGAGAAACGGCTCGGCAAAGGCAGTTGTTAAAAACTTATTATTGTTCTGTTCCCGTTATGGATTTCCACGTGAGGTGCAGTCAGACCAGGGGAGCAATTTTACATCCAAATTGTTCAAGCAAACCCTTCAGTTGCACGGTATATGTTCTGTAGTGTCGTCAGCCTACCATCCCGAGAGTCAGGGAGTCTTGGAGCGGTGGCACTCGACCCTGAAGAGTATGCTACGCTGTTACTGTGCAGAACATGACACTGATTGGGATTTGGGTCTGCCGTATGTTCTGTTCGCTGCACGTGAAGTCCCAGGAGAGAGCCTGGGGTTCAGTCCAAATCAACTAGCCTTTGGCCATAATGTGAGAGGACCTTTAAGTATGGTGAAAGAGATCTGGGAGGGCGAAGAGAAGCCGGGGTCTGTACTTAAATATATCCTTGAGAGCCGGGAGAGACTTATAGGTTGCATGGCAGCGGCAGGTAATAACTTGGTTAATGCACAGGCGGTCATGAAGCACCAGTATGACGCCAAGGTGAAGCTTCGGGAGTTTTCGGTGGGTCAGGAGGTAATGTTGCTTTTACCTTTGCCTGGACACCCCCTTTCTGCCAAGTTTATTGGGCCGTATGTGGTGGCTAAGAAACTGTCCGACCTTGATTATCTCGTTGCAACACCTGACCGTAGGAAAAAACATCAGTTATGTCATGTTAACCTCATGAAAGAGTATGTGAGACGCCCCTCAGAGCCTCTCACTGTCCCTGTGCTGGCCTGCAGCGGCCAGGGTGGAGAAGGAGGTGGGGACAGTCATGCTGCTGAGGAGGATAGCTGGGACTGTGTCATTTCCGCGGAACAGTGGGCGGGGAATACTGAACAAGAGGCTAGGCAAGCTGTAAGTCACCTGCCTGAGCACCAGGGTGCTGCTGTTCTAGGCCTGTTCAGGTCATACCCCTCTGTTTTCGCCGAACACCCAGGTCTCACTACTCAGGTAACGCACGACGTGGACGTCGGTGATAATGTGCCCTTCAAGTCAGTGCCCTACCGTGTGCCCCCGGTAAAGTTGCCAGCTTTACGGGAGGAGTTAAAGTACATGGTTGAGAGAGGGATGATCACTGAAGGTTATGTGAAGTGGACATCACCCGTCACGTTGCAGCCAAAACCTGACGGCAAGGTGCGGTTCTGCATAGATTTTCGTAGGCTAAATGGCTTGACCACTACCAACCCTTACCCTTTGCCTCGAGTTGACGACAGCGTGGACAAGATAGGGAATGCAAAGTACCTTACTAAAATTGATCTTGTAAAAGGCTACTGGCAAGTACCCCTGTCGGACCGAGCTAAGCAAGTTTGTGGTTTTGTGGTAGATGGCAAGACCTACCAATGTAACGTAATGCCTTATGGGCTTAAGAACGCACCTGCCACGTTTCAGAACCTGATGAACGATATTTGTGACGAAATCCCTAACTGCACGGTCTACCTTGATGACGTGATAGTGTATGATGACGGTTTTGAAAGTCACCTAAGGCACTTGGAGACCCTGTTTGGGAAGTTGCACGATGCTGGGCTGGTGGTGAACCTGAGGAAGTGCGAGTTTGTAAAGGCTACTGTGCAGTATCTTGGCTTCGTGGTCGGGTTAGGCCGGGTGTGCCCCCCCCTGAGCAAGATACAGGCTATCAATATGTTTCCCAGGCCCACCACTAAGCGCCAGGTCATGCGGTTCCTAGGTATGATAGGCTATTATAGGCGCTTCATCCGGGGATACTCTACTGTCTTAGCACCGTTAACTGATCTACTGTCGAAATCAGTGAAGTTCTGTTGGGCTGCGGAGTGTCAGAGGGCTTTCGACCTAGTCAAGCACCTGCTGTGTACACATCCGATTTTGAGAGCCCCAGACTTCTCCAGGAGTTTTCAGCTGGCGACTGATGCCAGCGGTGTGGGTGCCGGGGCAGTGTTACTGCAGACTGATTCCGAGGGCTTGGAACACCCAGTGAGCTTCTTTTCTCGCAAGTTTAATTCGGCACAAAGGAATTACTCGACTATAGAGAAGGAGCTTCTTGCTATCGTTTTGTCGCTCAAACATTTCGAAGTTTATGTTCCAGCCTACGGCCCGGTAGTGACGATTTATACGGACCATCATCCCTTGAAATTCCTAAATCAGTTTCACAATCGGAATATGCGGTTGACCAGGTGGTCCCTAATGCTCCAAGAGTATAATCTCAACATTCAGCATATTGCCGGGAGTGAGAACGTGATAGCAGATTGTCTATCAAGGGTTGATGATCCAGGATAGTCGTGCACGGTGTGTGGGTTGAGCAGGAGTAAAATTAGGCTATCATAACGCCGTCCAAAAAGATTATAAAACAATAAAATAAACGAGAAATTTTTTTTTAGTTTTGTAAGTCTTTATTGTTGTAGCATGATGCATGCGATATTGTGTTTTATGTATAATTCACACTTCAGTTGTTGTGCACCTTTTGCAATTAGTGGCAGCTAAGGGTAGCAGGTCGGTTGGTTGCCTGTCAGATTTTGATAATGCTTCTAAGGTCGATTATCTAAAATCTTGGGGGGGCTGTGACGCCCAGTGCGTAGCAACGCAACCTGATTGTACTCCTTGGTACTCCACTGTACCGTCACGGTCCGTGTACCGTGCTGGCTGCTTATATTGAGTGTGACAACGTATAACTATGTTCTTTGTATCTCTGCAAAGGTCTCGTCATTTGCTAACCAGTGGTGGGTTTTGTTTTAAGCCATGTCGAGACCTTCCATTTAATATGTAGTATCAATAGAGAAGTTGATAGATAAGACAGTGGGAATTCAGAGAGAGAGAGTGAGTTAGACTTCAGAGCGAGAGGGTAGCGGTGCGCCACGCTGCCGGGGGGGTGGTTGCCAGACGTATGGACCGGTTGGCAGCCCTGCGCTTATAGCTAGGTGCGACAGGGTTGGTAGTACATTGCCGCCTGCCTATGCTGCCTGGGCTGCCCATGTTGTCGTACAGCACATTGCCTGGAGGCTCGCTGTGTGCTCTATGACCAGGTTGCCTAGAACCTTTGAGATTCTAACATCCCTTGCTCTCTCTCCCAATTTCTCACGGTTGCACTCTTTCTCTCTGACGACATTACTCTCATTTCATTCTTCTCTCTATTTAAATGCATACCCTTCCCTTGAGGTCCTAAAGGAGTTTCAGCACTCACCTCTCGTATTACTCTTAGGACAAGCATATATTTACATGTATTAGATTTAAGGGGTTAATGTGAACAGCGATCTTCTTGATGAGGATAGTTGGTGAACGTTCTACATGTTCACGAATTATACGCCCAGCTCATCATCCAATTTGTGACTAGACTAGTGCCATGTGTAAGAGCCCGACCATGCCCAGGAGTTGTCTGTAGAGGGGCGAGGACTTAGCCTTGATTTGCCTACCGAGCCAGGAGCGAGTGTAGTACCAGAGACTACAGCTCGCTCGTAGTGCCGGTATAGTAGAGTAATGTAATTTATCTGTCCTTGTGTTCTCTGCAGTCTTTTCCTGGGTTCTCGCTTTCGGTGCTGGGACTCGTTGTTCCTGTGACTTGGCCTGCTAGCTAGAACACATGGGGATGATGAGTGGGTTATATCTTTATTTTACTATGCATTGCAGCTCTCTTTAAGTTTATGTATGTAACACTTTACAATACACATTACTCACACACAAGACAACACTATTAATACTTTCATGTATCAATTAACTGCACTGTCGTTTTGCTGCTGTGTCCGGAGTTCCGTTGCGTAGGGCGCATACGGACTCAGAGGGGAGACAGAGTGAGAGAAGCGAAGTAGCCTATGCGGTAGTAGGCTACCGGCGCAGTACTGTTGCCTGCAACCTTTTAGTTATTCCAAGTATAGATTCATTATTACAATAAGTGACTACTATTTATGTTCCTTCCATGTGTATTATTAGGTATCTACTGGATCATGAACATCTTGTATGCTACATGCTAGTGCATGTTAGTAGGGGACAGTTATTCTAGTGCACGCGCTTTCAAGTAGGCGTGTACATTTGTCATTTAGCATTTCACTGTCATACCTTTAGCCTGCTTCTATTCTACATTATTAGAGGCTTAATATTAACGTAGTTTCTTGAGTATTGCATTTCTTTAGTCATAACGTAACCTATAAATGTCTGAGGGAGTTTAGCCTCATAGCCTACCCCTGTTGTACACTTTCGCCGAGTTAAGGTACCTCGTTACCATAGACGATAACTCTGTAGGGCGTTGGTGCTTTTGTTGTCTGGAGCATATAGTATTTGGGACTGGAATCGAGCGTGTCGTTGTCACATAAGCCATTTCTGTCCTACGATCAAGAATCCCGAATATGTATTGCCGATCCAGCCGTAACACAGGACTGGATCATGCTGCCTGATTTCTGCAGCCCTGAGCAATGTGTTCCAGGAGTCCAAATCCTGTGGTGACACCAGAGCATCGCTGTCATCATCAGAGCAGTGGATGATACAGTCGATCCGTGCTCTCTTCCTCGCAGATGGTTCCATCCTGCCGTCAAACAGTCGACACACACCTGCAAAAAATATCACCATTAAACCATGAACAAACAAACACATTACATGGAAACCACTCTACATATGTTTGCTCCTTCCAATAATAAATTATCCCCAAAATATAACCAAAAATCCCCAAATATGAAATAAACCCCTAAATATGGAGAAACTTGAAATACACATCGGAATAATTCTTGTAGAGAATCAAATAAGCTACAAGAGCTGTTAGAATATATTTTTCAATGTTCCCCATATTTAAGGATTTATTCTAGATTTAGAGGAAAATACCCAAAATATAGAGTATATTCCGAAATATGAGGAAATTTGAAAAATACCTAGGAACAACTCTGGTAGACAATATAATTCTACATAGGTGTTCAAAGTTTCGCGATGATTGTGTGATGGATTTTAAAGAAAATGAGGAAAACGCCGAGCGTCACGCTAAAAATCTTTATTTTTGGGTAGCGCCCCTATTGCATCAAAAAAATTAGACTAAGCTACCAGTGGGAGAAGGCTATCATATCTTAATGTACTTACAGTCACTCTATAAACATTTTAGTACCATTCGTGTTTAGTCACCCCAGGTGGTACCGATATCTGGCCTGGCTCATGGACTATATCACAAAAAGTCAGATTACCATTCTCCCCCTCCATCTAAATGACCACCGCTGTTTGGGCCTTAACTACCCACCAGCCACCTCAGTCCCTGGTCACCCTTTAACTTATTTCCTCTCCTTCTTTTGCATTTGGACAAAAAGAGCACCCAAAACGCAACAGATTTCTATTAACTCAAACTGGGTGATATGTTTTGTCTATCGAGTTGTTGGTGGTAATTTGTGTTTGTTAAATATATGGGATAATGCTAGAATGTTTGAAAGGTCCAAATGGGATGTGTTTTTGTGATAAGTTGTGTTGTGTTGTGTTACTGCATGTTGTACCGTGTTGTGTGGTATTGCATATTGCTCCCCATAGACATCCACACATTCAGGCTCCTGCACACGCACACGAACACACACACACACACACACACACACACACACACACACACACACACACACACACACACACACACACATCTATATGCAAACACACGTGTACACACATGCACATCTTGTCTTAAGAACATAAGAAAATGGGAGTCTGCAAAAAGCCGATCGGCCCACACAAGGCAGATCCCTGTCACACCCAACCCCAATTACATAACAACATAAGGTCATAAGATCGCGGGAAACTGCATATGGCCATGCGGCCCACATGAAGCAGCTCCCATTCACACCCAGCCCATGTCACCCATATGGGAATCCAACTTATGCTTAAAGCTTTCAACTGTTTCTGAGCTAATTACTGTTCTGGGCAGTGCATTCCACATGTTAACAACTCTATTTCCAAACCAGTGCTTTCCTATATCTTTCCTAAATCTAAACTTATCTAACTTGAAACCATTTGAGCGGGTTATGTCGCCGTTCTTTAGCTTTAATACCTCATCTATATCGCCCTTATTTAAACCTTTTATCCATTTAAATACCTCTATCATGTCTCCCCTACATCTTCGTCTCTCTAGTGAGTGCAGGCCTAAGACTTTCCACCTCTCCTCATACGATAAATTTCTAATATTATGTATCTTTTTGGTCATTCTTCTTTGGACTGCCTCTAAAGGGTCGATATCCATTCTATAATAAGGGCACCAAAATTGAACAGCATAGTCTAAATGGGGCCTTACTAGAGCTAAGTATAGTTTTAAGAAAACTTCAGCAGTCCTGTTGCTAACACTCCTAGATATGAATCCTAGAATTCTATTTGCCCTATTCCTAACACTTATACACTGTTTTCTGGGTTTCAGATCATTACTAATGAGCACCCCCAGATCCTTCTCACACTCTGAGTTATCCAATTCTACATAGTCTAGTTTGTATTTAGCATCTAAATTACGATTTCCAATCCTTAATACCTTACATTTGTCTATATTGAAACTCATCTGCCAATTTGTGGACCACTCGTGCAAGTGATCGAGATCATTTTGAAGACATTCCCTGTCGCTAGCGGACTCCATTATCCTACCTATTTTAGTATCATCAGCAAATTTACTGATCCTACTCTTTATGCCCGAGTCAAGATCATTTATGTAGATAATGAACAGAAGGGGCCCCAAAACCGACCCTTGGCGGACCCGACTTTTAACTAATCCCCAGTCCGATTTTACACCATTTATACTAACTCTCTGTTTCCTACAAATCAGCCATGACTTAATCCACTTGAGTAGCATCCCCCCATTCTATAGTAATTCTGTGACCTGTCATTTCAAATACCACGCTCACACTACAATCTCAGATGTATAGTATATATAGCTAATGTTGTTACCTCACTATACAAACATTTTAGAGGGAATTTAGTTAAAATATCCGCACCAGTATAAGGAATGCTTAACTCAACTACCAGGAAAATAACCGAAGTAGAGACGATACCAACATATTCCCATTACTTGCTTAAGGATACGCTAACACAAAGTAAACAAGTCTGAGACATGTTTTGATAGTGAGACGGGAACCTTCCTGGCAAGACAAACGTTGGTCTTATTTACATAAAGGTTGGATGTAGGTATGTGGGTCTACACAATTTTGCTTATAAGGTTAGTTCGAAAGCTAATAGAAACAAACTATGGAATTAATAACTAAAATTACATTTGTTGCTATTATACAAAGGCAAATATTGTATGAAAACATAATGTTCTCAGAGTTGAATGAAAGCCATTGCAATTTATGGAGACTAAGATGGGTCTCCCTGGACATTAAAGAAGCTCTATTGTAAAAAGAATTACGACCGGCGGAAAACATAGATATTCGGAGCTGCTTAAACTAATTTCACAGAGTTGCATATGCAGATATTATTCACAAGACACAAAGCCACACAGTTGTTTTATTTAAGAATCCGTAAGGTAAAGATACACAATATTAGAGGGTGATAATGTTAAGGAATCCAATAAACCATACATTATACTGTAGTTATTACCCAAGTACACCATGTTTGGGGCGTTGATAGAGTGTTTAGTGGAATATGTATGTTTGTGTGTGTGTTTGTACAACCAACACATACAATAATGGTGGCAGCAATGGTGTGTATAATGGGTGCGGCATGGCTAGGAGTTATGGGATGCCAACGATCTGAGGGACCATCATCTCCATGAGCATCATAAGCCTGAATTAGAACAACTACTGAATAATCCCTATTTTACTTTGTGGCATTATTGGACTTAAAAGTTCCTAATCTTGCATACATAAAAGATACCAAGAGAAATATATAAAATTAAGTAATTTTATAAACATTCTCATTTATGCAAGACTGCAATACATTTTGTTACGTCCTGGGATATATAAACACTGGGCTCTTTCTATTGGACTAGGTATGCGGCAACAAGCAACAACGGAAAACGCTAGATCCAACCCTTATCTATAAACCCAGGCAACAAACCACCCTAAACCGTCAAGAGTCCTGCCTGGACAACAAGGTATCCTATGACTCGGTTACAGGGTGCACGCACTATAGACTGCTGATAGTCAAGCAGGCTATATAAAAGATCACACAATTAAGTTGACTTAAAGCTTCAAGGAAAAGATAGATAACGGAATTAAATTGCAGAAACAATTTAATAACAAACTAGAAGAAAGTACATTTAACGTTACGTTAATTAATACAACTAATCAACCCTGCGTGAAAGAAGGTGAAAGCAAACGGTCCTCAAAACATCGTACAGGTAGACAAGATGCGGGTTTCTAAACTGCATTCGGCTACTGTAGGGTCTGATGCTTAGCAAAGAAATTACGTTACGGATTTAGAGAATTCTTAACTCATAAGCAGGAATAAGTACTAGTGATAGGACCTACAGTGTATAATGGCATAGGTATAATTAAATAAAGGTAGCAACTCGCAACATAACCACATACAGGTGTGCTTCTCACTCTTAGTCAGGCAAGCCTGCTCGGACAGAGTCTCTAAGCCACACCCTGACTCACAATGCTCACAAAAACGGTAAACTGTGGCACAATAACAAGCATACAGAGATGATAAACCCCTAGCTGTTAATCTGCCAGGTGGCAGAGGTCTAGCCGGAAGGATATAGGCTTCGGATACCCGGGCTGAGCCACCTGCTCAAGCCTAGGGACGTTCCCAAGTCTGTGCGCCAAATTACTCTAATTGAAAGGGTGCTCTCTTGAGAGACTCAGATCGCAAGTATCTGACTCTCTCCTGGCGACCCTAAAACAAAAGCAAGACGTGCTAGCACAGTGCTGAGTGGACTAGGCAATGGCCCTCACACAACACAACGCTAGACACACAGGGACACAGACAAGAAAATGCCCCCAGACTCCCACGGGTATCCTAGTAAAGTCGTGCGGGTCCACAGGACTCGCACCAGCAGACTTTACTTAAAGGATCGCAAGAAGCCTCCCCTCCGGTCTAGCCCCTGCTAACCTGATACAAGAACACACTAGCAAGCATGAAACCACCAAATATGAGACAACAAAAAAGCTTCCTAGGTCTCATTAACAATTACGTCTCTGCATAAGGCCCAAAATCCTATCTAGTTATCTGAGAGCTCGTCGTTAATACAATAATATATATAAAGTCTATCAAGGGGATGGGATAATTAAATAGATTGGTGAAGTAGTGGAAGGAAGGTATACAAAGTAAGAGAGAAAGTTTCTAAGTGGGGTTGAGAGGGATAGATATCAAGGGGGTCCGAAGGGTACGACAGTGAGGTGAGCTCTGAGTCTTGAATCTGTCTGGACCCCGCCCTAGGCATGCAGAATACATCCCATGCTTGGCAACACTCAACACAGTTGCCGGGTCAAAATCCTCTACCCCGTGCGTGAGTCGAAACTAAGCCTAACGTTGCAATCAAATGCATATGGCAACGCTTCAGGCTCGTCCCAAGCTGGCAAGCGAAGCAACGTCCCAAGCCGGTCTCTCTCTCCCGCTCGTCTCCTCCCGCCCTCACTAGACTTACATCTTATATATTATAATGAAACAATCAACTATCGAGAATAAAATATATTAAGATGCGTTGGTTAAGAATAAGGGCAGCTACAAGCTGTGAAACAACATAAGAATATCCCAGACATTAGTTACATTGTCGTAGGATATATACTAAGGAAAAGCCTGCCGGCCGGCTGCCGCCAGCCGGTTTCTAAACGGCTGGGCAGCCGACGCACGCGCATGCCCGCACGTGGCTACTATGCAGAAGCGTCACAATTTCTAAAATATTTTAATCCTTGAGAATGGACCTTTGGTAATATATATTCTGCTTACATAATGTGTTTTTTCCTTGCATGGACATGCCTTAGTTTTAACTAGTGTTTATTTTATTTTTAGACTCCAGGTTTTCAATTTAATTAATTTAAAAGTTGGAATAGAAGAGTCGTCTATCCCTTTTATGAGGAATAACAAAACAAAAATACACAATGCAATGTCCTTTCTGTCAATGAGTATCTAAATCACTAATTAGCCATTCATTGGAGTTTATGCTTAAATGTTTCCATCTCTGATGGTACCTATTAGTAATATTTCTGGATCTAGTCCAAGAGTTATCACTGTAAACCTAAGAGCCGCATGCCAACTGTGACTTGGTGAAAACCATAAGATAACACACTTCACCTATTATTACCTTCCACTCGGATAATATTACTCGGAAACGATACTCTGCTGAAATTGTTCATGTGAAACCTCCTAAAAGCTCCCACCAGACAGTTCCTGGGATGGTGTACAGTTAACCGGTACCACCAGTAATTGTCTGTACCGGTTACTGGGTTTATAGGTCTAGGAATACTGACTGTTTTAACAGTTACCAGTACTGAACACTACTAAGATTATCTTAACTATAACTACCACAACTTATAAATACAACCATAGTTATAACAACAAGGCTAAACATAATATTAAACCAAACACACTAAAATACCACAACCAGACATTTCTAGTAGTCAGCAACCCATCTTCAGAAACTACAACCACTATTACAACACAAAGTCTCCAACAACAACCACAACCCATACATACAGTTTACCATTACAATCACAACTCTCCATTTGCTATCGTAAGTGGGTTTAGATATTTAAATTTAACCAGATTGGTTAAAAGGCGCCTCTCTCACTCATCTCCACACACACACACAATATAATTTCCTAATAAAACAATTCTCTCTCTCTCTCTCTCTCTCTCTCTCTCTCTCTCTCTCTCTCTCTCTCTCTCTCTCTCTCTCTCTCTCTCTTCTCTCTCCTCTCTCTCTCTCTCTCTCTCTCTCTCTCTCTCTCTCTCTCTCTCTCTCTCTCTTGTCGACACGTGGGATAATTTTTACTATGATAAATCTTTGTTTTCAGGAGATGGTGTACATCTCAATGAAGTAGGAGCTGCACGTCTTGGTCGTCTGCTGAACGATGCAGTCAAGGATTTCCGTTCAAAAAACGGGGTCAACCAGACCCAAGACAGGGTAGTGTAAGTCAAATACGAACTGAAAATTCAGACAATGCACAATCAGTAACATCCAACTCTAATACTCTTAAGGTGTTTTATGTAAATGCTCGTAGCATACGCAATAAATTTTCAGATCTAGAGGAAATCGTGTTTACAGAACATTATGATATAATCGGCATTACAGAATCTTGGTTAAATACGGAAGACAGAGACTTTTTAGCCGAATATACGCTTCCTGGTTATACAATGTTTGAGAAAAGTCGGATCAATAGAAATGGAGGAGGAGTTCTGTTTTTTATAAAGGAAAGTCTTAATCCCGTCTTAATGTCAAAACCTCAAATTGCGAATATAGACATATCTTACGTACTATTAAATAATAAACGAGGAACTAAAATAACACTAGCTTTATTATACAGACCCCCATCTCAATCAGTGCAAACTGACAGTGAAATTTATGAACAAATTGCAGAAATAACTAACATACAAGATACCGTAATTCTTGGCGATTTCAACTTACCCGTGACTAAATGGGGCGATATTCTTACTTCACACTCTGGACACGACCTCTATGCTAACTTGCAAGAGAGTTCACTTTTTCAATTTGTACAATCTCCGACCCGTGGTAATAATGTGCTTGACCTTGTACTCGCAACAAAAGAAGAATTAATAGAGAATTTGAATGTTGGTGATGAATTCAGTAACAGCGACCATCGTACGATAACTTTCACTTTAAAGTTTACTAGTAACAAATCAAATAGCAGCATTGAGAAAGTCCCTAATTTCAAGAAAGCAAATTTTCATAAACTTAAATCAAAACTTAAAGAAACTGACTGGAGCTTTCTGACTAACAATAACGACATAAATACATCTTGGGAGTGTTTCACAACCACTTACCTTAAGGCAGTGCAAGACTGCATACCATCGAAAATACGGCGTCCAGGCCAAAATGATAAGCCCAAATGGTGGAATAAAGATATTTCAGACTGTCTGCTTGCTAAAAAATTTGCTAATGATAGATTAAAATCCTCACAAAATGACGAAGAACGGGTGAAATTTGTAGAGCTACGACGCAAAGCCAAAAAGTTAATTAAGCAAAGTAAAAAGACCCTGGAGTTACATGTTGCGAATCAAAGTAAAACAAACCCGAAAGAATTCTATAGTTATATCAGAAAGAAAAAAGTAGTTACTTCAACTGTTGGACCGTTAGTCGATGAAAATGGAGAATACACCAAAGACGAAGTACAAATGAGTAATGCCCTCAATACCTTCTTTGCATCAGTTTTTACAACCGAAGACCTCAGTGATATCCCTACACCATCGCCGATTCAGATTGATAATTCAGATGTTCTAAGCAATATCACCGTTACAGAGAGAGAAGTATTGAATTGTTTAGATAAACTCAAGGTAAATAAAACGCCTGGACCTGATACAATCTCACCTAGAGTTCTAAAGGAAGCTAAGGATGAGCTCTCCAAACCACTGACATTGCTATTCAATGAATCCTTGCAGTCTGGGACTATGCCTGATCAGTGGAAGCTAGCCAACGTAACACCGATATTCAAAAAAGGCAGCAAATCCCTACCCAGTAACTATCGTCCAATTAGCTTAACCTCAATTGTATGTAAAATGCTAGAAACGGTCATAAGAGACAGACTCGTAAATCACTTAGAGGCAAATAACTTACTTAAAGATACTCAACACGGCTTTCGTAAAAAACGTTCCTGTTTAACAAACCTCTTAGACTTCTTCCACGATATCTTCAACCTCTACGATGAGAGTAAAGCTGTAGATATTATATACCTTGATTTTCAAAAGGCCTTTGACAAAGTTCCCCACAAACGATTACTGCTAAAACTAAAAGCGCATGGAATACAAGACGGTGTGTTGAAATGGATAGAAAATTGGCTCAGCGACAGAAAGCAAAGAGTAGTCATAAACGGTAAGGCATCTAAATGGACCAATGTAAGTAGTGGGGTACCCCAGGGATCGGTACTAGGACCAATTCTCTTTCTAATTTACATCAACGACATAGATGAGGGTCTCACCTGTACAGTCTCGAAATTTGCTGACGATACAAAAATTGCAAATAGCGTACTCTCAAAAGAACAAGTTGACGATATGCAACACAATCTAGATAAATTGTCATGTTGGGCCCAAATTTGGCAAATGAGTTTCAATGCGGATAAATGTAAAGTACTACATATCGGATACCTAAATGAGAAAGCAAACTATTCGATGAATGGCACTCAGCTTAAGAATGTAAACAAAGAAACCGATCTGGGAGTAACAATATCGAGTAACCTAAAACCGAGTCAACAATGTTCAGAAGTTGTTAAGAAGGCAAACAAAATAATTGGCTTTATAGGCAGGTCATTTGAGCATAAATCCAAAGATGTTATCCTAACCCTTTACAATTCCTTAGTCCGCCCTCTTCTGGAATACTGCGTTCAATCCTGGTGCCCTTATTACCAAAAAGATATAAACAAGCTAGAACGAGTTCAACGTAGAGTTACCAAAATGATACCTAGCCTAAAGAACAAACCATACGAAGAGCGTCTTAGAGAATTAAATCTATTTCCTTTAACCCAGCGCAGATTAAGAGGCGACTTAATTCAAGTGTTCAAAATCATCAAAGGCATCGACAATATGAACTGTAGTAAGTACTTCACTATCGACCAATCTAATTACACGCGGGGAAACGGTTGCAAAATTATTGGTAAATCTTTTAACTCACACGAATCTAAGAATTTCTTCTTCAATCGAGTTGTCAACTTGTGGAATGGGCTTCCCCGAGACGTTATAGACTGCAGCACCGTTGATTCATTTAAACTCCGCTTAGACAAATATCTCGCATCAAACCCGTGACTGACTGCGTTTGTAAATGAATAACTTTATTGTATACCCCCCTCAGTTACTAACCCATCTGTCCCCTACTAACTTCCTAATCCTGCCACGGACATTAGTTCTAGGGCAGTAGTTCCCTTTCCAATGTTCCCTTACCCACTCTAAACCACTGTTTGGACACTTGATCCTCAGTGTTTTGGAGGACAAGCAGCCTAGAAGGGTCACTAGACCTGTTGTTGCTTGATTTCCTTTGTACTCCTTTGTACCTCACTACCATAACCCAGAATTACTACTACACCTTCCACAACAAACGCCAACCACCTCACTACCATAACCCAGAATTACTACTACACCTTCCACAACAAACGCCAACTACCTCACTACCATAACCCAGAATTACTAGTACACCTTCCACAACAAACGCCAACCACCTCACTACCATAACCCAGAATTACTACTACACCTTCCACAACAAACGCCAACCACCTCACTACCATAACCCAGAATTACTACTACACCTTCCACAACAAACGCCAACCACCTCACTACCATAACCCAGAATTACTAGTACACCTTCCACAACAAACGCCAACCACCTCACTACCATAACCCAGAATTACTACTACACCTTCCACAACAAACGCCAACCACCTCACTACCATAACCCAGAATTACTACTACACCTTCCACAACAACTACCACCTCACTACCATAACCCAGAATTACTACTACACCTTCCACAACAAACGCCAACCACCTCACTACCATAACCCAGAATTACTAGTACACCTTCCACAACAAACGCCAACCACCTCACTACCATAACCCAGAATTACTACTACACCTTCCACAACAAACGCCAACCACCTCACTACCATAACCCAGAATTACTAGTACACCTTCCACAACAAACGCCAACCACCTCACTACCATAACCCAGAATTACTAGTACACCTTCCACAACAAACGCCAACCACCTCACTACCATAACCCAGAATTACTACTACACCTTCCACAACAAACGCCAACCACCTCACTACCATAACCCAGAATTACTACTACACCTTCCACAACAACCACCACCTCACTACCATAACCCAGAATTACTACTACACCTTCCACAACAAACGCCAACCACCTCACTACCATAACCCAGAATTACTACTACACCTTCCACAACAACCACCACCTCACTACCATAACCCAGAATTACTAGTACACCTTCCACAACAAACGCCAACCACCTCACTACCATAACCCAGAATTACTACTACACCTTCCACAACAACCACCACCTCACTACCATAACCCAGAATTACTAGTACACCTTCCACAACAAACGCCAACCACCTCACTACCATAACCCAGAATTACTACTACACCTTCCACAACAAACGCCAACCACCTCACTACCATAACCCAGAATTACTACTACACCTTCCACAACAAACGCCAACCACCTCACTACCATAACCCAGAATTACTACTACACCTTCCACAACAACCACCACCTCACTACCAAAACCCAGAATTACTACTACACCTTCCACAACAAACGCCAACCACCTCACTACCATAACCCAGAATTACTACTACACCTTCCACAACAAACGCCAACCACCTCACTACCATAACCCAGAATTACTAGTACACCTTCCACAACAAACGCCAACCACCTCACTACCATAACCCAGAATTACTACTACACCTTCCACAACAAACGCCAACCACCTCACTACCATAACCCACAATTACTACTACACCTTCCACAACAAACGCCAACCACCTCACTACCATAACCCAGAATTACTACTACACCTTCCACAACAAACGCCAACCACCTCACTACCATAACCCAGAATTACTACTACACCTTCCACAACAACCACCACCTCACTACCATAACCCAGAATTACTACTACACCTTCCACAACAAACGCCAACCACCTCACTACCATAACCCAGAATTACTAGTACACCTTCCACAACAAACGCCAACCACCTCACTACCATAACCCAGAATTACTACTACGCCTACCACAACAAACGCCAACCACCTCACTACCATAACCCAGAATTACTACTACACCTACCACAACAACCATCACGACATACATCCACAATAGCACTGTGAACTACCGCAACAACCACCACCATACTATCATAACCCAGGATTCTAGTGTAGGTCCTGCATCTGTCGGTAATTCCTGTAATGCCCTCTGATTGGCTTATGTCTGTCTACCACCGTTAAGGGGATAGTGCTTGTTTTTTTGGGCTACTTTTTCATTTATGTATTTAATTTTGAGTTTCCTCGTTAGACCTCCATCAAGCTTTAGAAAAAAGAAAAAAAAACTATACCCCCTTTCAAGATAAATGTGTACATTTTTCGGTAGAAAAATTTACCGGCCAAAGGCCGGTTCCTTATAAAATGACAGGCTCGCTATCGCTCGCTAGGAAAATATCGACACCTAAACGACACGAAAGGTCTTAACATTGACAAAGTAATGGGGCGAAAGGTCTTGAAATCGCAAAACTAATTTGTCTAAACATGAGGGAGAAGGGGGTCCAGAAAACGCGAGTACCTCCCCCTTAAGGCACTGAGAGAGAGAGAGAGAGAGAGAGAGAGAGAGAGAGAGAGAGAGAGAGAGAGAGAGAGAGAGAGAGAGAGAGAGAGAGAGAGAGAGAGAGAATAATGGGTCTCTCTGGAGGTCGAGCAGGAGAGGTAATAGCACATAACAGTCCGGCTTAACCCTTTGAGTACCAGCGACGTGTTACATTATAGTCTAGCTATATTTAGACGATATTATGCAGCTTAGGAAGGAGCTGTGGTAGTCAAAAGGGTTGGTTGAGATAGTTTGAAGCCTTATTATTCGTAGAGGTCCTTCCTACGCTGAATAAAATCGTCTAAAAGTTGCCAGAATAAAATGAAAAGGACGTCCCTGGTATTGTACGGGTTAGTTAAATCTCTGGCTGCAAGAAGTGTCCCTCAAGCTTAAATCAAATCACATACACCTAATATATAGTAGACATGCCGTTTTGCCCAAAATCAAAACGGCATACCCAACTCTGCGATGGGTCACCATCATCACTACACTATCACAATTACTATCATCAGCACTACTACTATTATAATCATCACTACTATTGTCACCATCGTCACTACCATTATAACTACAACTATCACCATCATTGGGAGGGGCTGGTGAGGGGGTCTGGGTGCTATTGTGGATGTATATCGTGATAGTTGTTGTGGTAGTAGTTTACAGTGCTATTGTGGAGGTATATCGTGATGGTTGTTGTGGTAGTAGTTCACAGTGCTATTGTGGATGTATATCGTGATGGTTGTTGTGGTAGTTCACAGTGCTATTGTGGATGTATATCGCAATGGTTGTTGTGGTAGGTGTAGTAGTAATTCTGGGTTATGGTAGTATAGTGGTTGTGGTATGTGTGGTGGTAGTTCACAGTACTATTGTGGATGTATATCGTGATGGTTGTTGTGGTAGTAGTTCACAGTGCTATTGTGGATGTATATCGTGATGGTTGTTGTGGTAGGTGTAGTAGTAATTCTGGGTTATGGTAGTATAGTGGTTGTGGTATGTGTGGTGGTAGTTCACAGTGCTATTGTGGATGTATATCGTGATGGTTGTTGTGGTAGTTCACAGTGTTATTGTGGATGTATATCGTGATGGTTGTTGTGGTAGTTCACAGTGCTATTGTGGATGTATATCGTAATGGTTGTTGTGGTAGGTGTAGTAGTAATTCTGGGTTATGGTAGTATAGTGGTTGTGGTATGTGTGGTGGTAGTTCACAGTGCTATTGTGGATGTATATCGTGATGGTTGTTGTGGTAGTTCACAGTGCTATTGTGGATGTATATCGTAATGGTTGTTGTGGTAGGTGTAGTAGTAATTCTGGGTTATGGTAGTATAGTGGTTGTGGTATGTGTGGTAGTAGTAGTCACAGTGCTATTGTGGATGTATATCGTGATGGTTGTTGTGGTAGTAGTTCACAGTGCTATTGTGGATGGAAATCGTGATGGTTGTTGTGGTAGGTGTAGTAGTAATTCTGGGTTATGGTAGTATAGTGGTTGTGGTATGTGTGGTGGTAGTTCACAGTGCTATTGTGGATGTATATCGTGATGGTTGTTGTGGTAGTAGTTCACAGTGCTATTGTGGATGTATATCGTGATGGTTGTTGTGGTAGGTGTAGTAGTAATTCTGGGTTATGGTAGTATAGTGGTTGTGGTATGTGTGGTGGTAGTTCACAGTGCTATTGTGGATGTATATCGTGATGGTTGTTGTGGTAGTAGTTCACAGTGCTATTGTGGATGTATATCGTGATGGTTGTTGTGGTAGGTGTAGTAGTAATTCTGGGTTATGGTAGTATAGTGGTTGTGGTATGTGTGGTGGTAGTTCACAGTGCTATTGTGGATGTATATCGTGATGGTTATTGTGGTAGTAGTTCACAGTGCTATTGTGGATGTATATCGTGATGGTTGTTGTGGTAGGTGTAGTAGTAATTCTGGGTTATGGTAGTATAGTGGTTGTGGTATGTGTGGTGGTAGTTCACAGTGCTATTGTGGATGTATATCGTGATGGTTGTTGTGGTAGTAGTTCACAGTGCTATTGTGGATGTATATCGTGATGGTTGTTGTGGTAGGTGTAGTAGTAATTCTGGGTTATGGTAGTATAGTGGTTGTGGTATGTGTGGTGGTAGTTCACAGTGCTATTGTGGATGTATATCGTGATGGTTGTTGTGGTAGTAGTTTACAGTGCTATTGTGGAGGTATATCGTAATGGTTGTTGTGGTAGTAGTTCACAGTGCTATTGTGGAGGTATATCGTGATGGTTGTTGTGGTAGTAGTTCACAGTGCTATTGTGGAGGTATATCGTGATGGTTGTTGTGGTAGTAGTTTACAGGGCTATTGTGGAGGTATATCGTGACGGTTGTTGTGGTGGTAGTTCACAGTGCTATTGTGGATGTATATCGTGATGGTTGTTGTGGTAGGTGTAGTAGTAATTCTGGGTTATGGTAGTATAGTGGTTGTGGTATGTGTGGTGGTAGTTCACAGTGCTATTGTGGATGTATATCGTGATGGTTGTTGTGGTGGTAGTTCACAGTGCTATTGTGGATGTATATCGTGATGGTTGTTGTGGTAGTTCACAGTGCTATTGTGGATGTATATCGTAATGGTTGTTGTGGTAGGTGTAGTAGTAATTCTGGGTTATGGTAGTATAGTGGTTGTGGTATGTGTGGTAGTAGTTCACAGTGCTATTGTGGATGTATATCGTGATGGTTGTTGTGGTAGTAGTTCACAGTGCTATTGTGGAGGTATATCGTGATGGTTGTTGTGGTAGTAGTTCACAGTGCTATTGTGGATGTATATCGTGATGGTTGTTGTGGTAGGTGTAGTAGTAATTCTGGGTTATGGTAGTATAGTGGTTGTGGTATGTGTGGTGGTAGTTCACAGTGCTATTGTGGATGTATATCGTGATGGTTGTTGTGGTAGTAGTTCACAGTGCTATTGTGGATGTATATCGTGATGGTTGTTGTGGTAGGTGAAGTAGTAATTCTGGGTTATGGTAGTATAGTGGTTGTGGTATGTGTGGTGGTAGTTCACAGTGCTATTGTGGATGTATATCGTGATGGTTGTTGTGGTAGTAGTTCACAGTGCTATTGTGGATGTATATCGTGATGGTTGTTGTGGTAGGTGTAGTAGTAATTCTGGGTTATGGTAGTATAGTGGTTGTGGTATGTGTGGTGGTAGTTCACAGTGCTATTGTGGATGTATATCGTGATGGTTGTTGTGGTAGTAGTTCACAGTGCTATTGTGGATGTATATCGTGATGGTTGTTGTGGTAGGTGTAGTAGTAATTCTGGGTTATGGTAGTATAGTGGTTGTGGTATGTGTGGTGGTAGTTCACAGTGCTATTGTGGATGTATATCGTGATGGTTGTTGTGGTAGTAGTTCACAGTGCTATTGTGGATGTATATCGTGATGGTTGTTGTGGTAGGTGTAGTAGTAATTCTGGGTTATGGTAGTATAGTGGTTGTGGTATGTGTGGTGGTAGTTCACAGTGCTATTGTGGATGTATATCGTGATGGTTGTTGTGGTAGTAGTTCACAGTGCTATTGTGGATGTATATCGTGATGGTTGTTGTGGTAGGTGTAGTAGTAATTCTGGGTTATGGTAGTATAGTGGTTGTGGTATGTGTGGTGGTAGTTCACAGTGCTATTGTGGATGTATATCGTGATGGTTGTTGTGGTAGTAGTTCACAGTGCTATTGTGGATGTATATCGTGATGGTTGTTGTGGTAGGTGTAGTAGTAATTCTGGGTTATGGTAGTATAGTGGTTGTGGTATGTGTGGTGGTAGTTCACAGTGCTATTGTGGATGTATATCGTGATGGTTGTTGTGGTAGTAGTTCACAGTGCTATTGTGGAGGTATATCGTGATGGTTGTTGTGGTAGTAGTTCACAGTGCTATTGTGGAGGTATATCGTGATGGTTGTTGTGGTAGTAGTTCACAGTGCTATTGTGGAGGTATATCGTAATGGTTGTTGTGGTAGTAGTTCACAGTGCTATTGTGGAGGTATATCGTGATGGTTGTTGTGGTAGTAGTTCACAGTGCTATTGTGGAGGTATATCGTGATGGTTGTTGTGGTAGTAGTTTACAGTGCTATTGTGGAGGTATATCGTGATGGTTGTTGTGGTGGTAGTTCACAGTGCTATTGTGGATGTATATCGTGATGGTTGTTGTGGTAGGTGTAGTAGTAATTCTGGGTTATGGTAGTATAGTGGTTGTGGTATGTGTGGTGGTAGTTCACAGTGCTATTGTGGATGTATATCGTGATGGTTTGTTACGACCGGGCACTCGGGTACACTAGGGCTCTTACACAGGACTCGAGTATGGCTCGCTGCCACAACGGAAACACACGATCCCAACCCCAGAGTACTGCCAGCCGAACAAAAAACGCCACTACCCTCCAGAGTTCTATCTGCTATAACGGGGTATACAAGAACTCGGTACTAGCGTTTCACACAACAGACTAATAACAAGACGGGAGTTATCTAGTCTGGTCAACAATCAAACAAAGAAGAAAGTACTACAACACTAAAGAATAGTGTTGGCCGAAGCCGAAGTAATCCACCCTTGAACTAAGAACTTAAGAAGTCCTCCACCCTCTACTTCGGATCGGCACTATTACGTTACGTTAAACAATAGTCCTCGAGCATCAAGCAAGGAATCTTCTGATAAGTTAGATGCTTCTCGAATACTCATAAGAAGTAAGTATCGGATTTTGAACAGCAATTTAATGAATAACTCACTGGTAATTAAAGGCTTTAAATTGACATAAGAAGAATTATAAGAATAAGCAATAGGATATGGCAAACATTAAGAAGAAGTACTCCGACAATGCACTGGCAATAGCCTACTAAGATTGTGCTCGTGGGCCACTAATCTCTGAAGTAGCTAAGCGTGCCACACATGAAATCAATAGGGCATAAACAATAATATACATAAGGAGAAGCTTCAATACTATGCTGTATCTGCTGGTCGAGCAAAGTCTAGCTGGGATACATAAGGTTAAGAGACAATGGCTGAGCAAGCGGCTCGTAGCCTAGCGAGGTCCTTAAGACTGTGCGGCCAAATTACGTTAATTGACGGGATGCTCTCTTGAGAGATCCAGATCACTAGTATCTGGTTCTCTCCTGGCGATCCTCTCAAAGTCAAGCAAATGAGATAGCACAGTGTTGGGTGGCAGAGGCAAAAGCCCTCACTCGCAACACAGTGCTAAACTCCCACGGTACACAGTCAGAAAGACCACCTAGGCGTTCCACGTCTCCGTTGCAATTGTACTGGTTCAACCGCAACCTAGTACTCATAGGAAATCACAACTCAGAAACCCTATCCCAGTCTAGCATTGCCTAAACCAGCAGAAAACAGGAACATGAATAATCGCACACAGAGAAATGCATATACGAGTGCAACAAACATCAATCAATCCTATTCTAGTTAACCCTTCCAAAAATAGGCTATCTAACAGGCACTTATCTCGTGAGAACTCAAGCGATAATACTTTGGCTGACTAAATCTGCACCAAAGGGGTCATTGGTTAAAAAGGGACGAGAAGAGAAGAAGATAGGCTGTTCAGAGAGTAGAGAAAGTTCACATCAGTCGGAAGAATATGGATAGTTGCAAGGGATATGAGAAGTCGCTCTGCCTGATGAGTTCTAAAGAATTGTGGCGAGGACCTCTCCTTTTTATACTCGGCCCTCTAGTGAGCATATCGCCAACTACTTAAGGACCGCCCACTGGCAATCATTACGTAATATTCTCTCTCAATCTGGGATCGACAAAGGATTTCCCACGCGCTTGAGGAGGGAGGAGGGAGGGAGGCCTACCTACCTCGTGGCGCGCTCCCCGGGCCGTCGTTACATAACTCTCTCTCTTCTCTCATCATTACAAATAAGTCCCACACACAACACTTATAACTAATGATATAAAATAGAACTCGTTGACTCAGATGAAAACAAAATACATATTTATAATACTTATAGTACAACGGCTCACATAAACTAAGTTAGGAAACTCTACACAGACTACAGCCAAAGTTCCTGCCCTGACGATCCTAGCGAGAGTGGGGCCTGACTGGGCGTTCTGTACAGCATGCTCATACTCGACATGCGTCACACCTCCCCCAAGATTTTACTTGCTCAACCCTGAGCTAAAATCTGATATACAGAACCCCATCAAACCCCCCACACCCAGCGACCGCATGGCACTAAAACAACGCTGAGTTTATCACTAAAACACATCTTATAAAAAAAAATTCACATTTCATAACTCCTCCCAACAATAGTAAAAGACATAATATCATGCTCCCAGAGCGAGCTTACAGCAGCTCAGCCGTTTGATAGTTCGTGGACTACTCAAACTCTATAGGCTATGACAAACTTATACAATTATCTATATCAAAAAGAAAGAGTTTTTATATGATTTTTATATTTTAATATGTTTTTTCCGGCTGCACTATAAGGGCAGCCTATTTTCTTCTATACCAAACGCTCAACAATCCTGCTTTACGACCCAATACGCTGGGCTACAACCGCGAGCCAACAAGCACCAAGCGCAAAATACTATTCAAACTAAAGCAATAGGCTACCCGTGTGTCAATCTACCCAGGATCATATACCCTTGAACGACCATCTGCAACCACGTTGTCACAACCGGCAATATGGCGTATGTCCAGGTTATATACCAATAACCTTAGTGACCACCTGGTCAGCCTCATATTCCGATTGTGAAACTGGTCCAAGATCTTGAGAGGGTGATGATCTGGGTAAACTACAACGACCGGACCATAGGCTGGAACATAGACCTCAAAATGCCCCAGCGCATCATCGTCCTTTTCACTTTCATTCATCAGGTTCTGAAACGTTGCTAGTGCATTCTTAAGTCCGTCAGGCATAACATTGCACTGGTAGGTACTCCCGTCCACAACAAAACCACATACCTCTTTAGCACGCTCGGACAAAGTTACAAGCAACGACCACTCACGACATTCCTTATCCCTCAGACCCTTCGTCCACACGTAATCCAGCTCTGCTTGCACCATAGGCTGTCGAGCAGGATTTATACGGTAGGGAATTAAACTGAGCCTTGCACTATCTCCAGCCTGCATGTCGGATTCTACCCCGTACATCAGGCCTGGAGAAGCAACAAACATGCGAAAGTACTGCCATAGCCTAGTAAATAACTGCCTTGCACTGTCTCCACGAACAACATGCCTAGTGCCCTCCCACAACCCAGCCGAGACCGCAGCTTCTAACCTGTAGTCTCCCTCCTTCTCCACCTTCGTCCCTAGAACAGCCAGGTCATGAGAGGGACAATCAGTACCACCCATGCAGTCACTCCCACAGTTCATTATTGCTAAGGCTTCCCCGCCGATACCGTACATGCGCACCCCCGCATTCCTTGTGACGACATCTGCCTGCGCAGCATCACCGCTTTCAGCGACATGGCCAGATACAGTCGGTCTATGGTAGGGCTGTTGCATTAGACTAGAGCAGCATTGGGAGGCTATGCGACGACCGGGCACTGCGATACCACAGCCGACCTTACCAATCTGCTCAATGTCCTCCTTTTGACCACCACCTTTGGCAGCCATGGGTCGACCCTGACCTGGCAACCATGCCAAAGCCTCGTCGCCCACCTTAAACCACCGAAACAACGAGGCTAACGGTCTTTCAACAGTCACGTGACCTGCCCGTGGAACATCTTGCACCGCCCGAGTTGTGAGACTCAGGGGTTCGGCACAACCAGTGGGGTATGAACCGAGCTGGTGCTGGAGTGCTGCACACTGCTGCTCAGGCAGGTGCTCTAGCGCTTCCACAGCCACCAGACTCGTGTCCCCCGCCCACGGCTCCGCCGAGACATAACAATCCCTTCTCTTCTCCACCTGTGCCCTACTACCCCCCTCTCCTTCTCCACCTTGGCCGCGGCAGACCAACGCAGGGACAGCAGGATGCTCAGGTGGTTGCCTCACAAACTCCTCCAACAGGTTCACATGACATGCTTCCCCGTCCTCGTGTTTGATCTCGACAGCACCATTACCACACTTCTGAACTTCCGGATCCTCCAACTGCAGTTTACAAATATCTGAGGGAACCAACTTGTCTAGATGCTTCCGAAGCAACCCAAGTCCTTCCCCAATATCAAACTGAGCAACCCTTTCTTCTCTCCGTGTGCAACGTTGCTGCCTCGGAGTCTCTTCCTGCCCTACCTCCTCACTAGCTGTGACAGGTCCTGGGGCCTCTCCAGACTCTAACATAGGTGCCAATACTGAATCACCCAGGAGAGCCGCCGAGTCAAAACTCTTAAAACCAACTCCAACTTTAGCCTCCTCCTGTTGATCGTTCCTCTGCTGGTCTGAAGACGGAGGACTAGGCTGTGACACTTTATCTGCCCGAGCTCGGGTGACAACACACGCCATGGGTTGTGTCTGGCACCGCTCGACCCACTCTTGCTCTTCCCCACTCACGTCGGCCGGCCTCTCGGCAACGACTAAGGGTAGAACCTCAGAAGCGGGCATTGCAAAGTCGTTGCCAAGAAGAAGGTCGACGCCCTCCACTGGCAGTTTCTCCACAATCCCGACATCCAATTCACGTGCCACACCATCCACCTCCAACTCCAACCGCACCAGCGGGTATGACCGAGTTGCATTAATACCCTGCACCACTACCACCCGAGCCGCATTTATAGGGTAGCCAGTCAAGTTATTCATCAGAGTCTGGGAAGCACCTGTATCACGCAAGACCTCTACTCCATGCTTGCGCCCCGCCCACATCACGCAACCCCGTCCTCTATGGTCGCAAAAAACATCCTGAGCAGGGTTCGAGCCTCCCAGGTGCTTCTGCATTGGCTGTGCCTCAGCCTCTGACGAACTGCCCCGGGCAAACTCAGAAAACTTCGGAGACACACCAATGTTGCAGGCCAAAGACACAGCTGCTGTAGGTGGTTTGCTAGGACAGACTCTTGCAAAGTGCCCCTTTTCATGACAATGATAACACTCCAACTCCCCTCTGGGCTTCCCTTGGTACTGGGAAGGGCCCGGCCCCTTCTTAAATGGGACGGTGCTAGTCTTGTGGTCAGTCTTGGTATCATAGCTCTTGTACTTGTTTGCATAATGTATATCACTAACTCGGGGGGGTGGGGCGTCACGCCCCTTGTTACCTGCCTCACTACGCTGGGCAGACCCGCACCCACGAATTAGTGATAGCCGGAGGTCAGCCATCTCAGCTGCCTCCTGTAGAGTTTTAGGGTTCTTTTCTTTAATAGTTAAAGTCATATCTGCACCAGTACACTTATAAAACTGCTCGAGCAGAAACAGCTCAGTCAACTGTTCGGCCGTCTCAGCTTTCTCAGAACGTGTCCAGTTAGCAAGTGCATCTTTTAAGTCCCGGGCATGTTCAAGAAAGGTCGCCTCCCTAGTCTTCGTAACACCCCGAAACTTCAATCGATATGTTTCTGGTTGCAACTCGTATGCCCGTAGGACAGCTCTCTTCAATACTGGGTAGTCAATGCAAGACTCTAAAGGCAGTGCATCATAAGCCTTCAGACCCTTACCCGTAAGTCTTGAGGAGACTAGAGCTGCCCACTTCTCTTCAGGCCAATTATGCTCCCTACACTTCTTCTCAAAACGATTAAAAAATTCTGTGACTTCAGTTTCACTAAATGCCGGCACCAACTTGACTAAGTGGGACAAGGACTGTTCTCTTACTTGGCCCTCACGGCCCATCCGAATCCCTGTCGACTCTGCACGAGTCTTATCTAAATCTATTTGAGCACAATATTTCTCTGAGTCGTACCTAAGCTCAGCCTCGTGCCTCCTCGTCTCATTCTCCTGCCTTCTAGACTCAGCCTCAATCTCATGCTTCCTAGCCTCAACCTCAATCTCCTGCTTCCTAGACTCAGCCTCAATCTCATACTTCCTAGACTCAATTTTAGCAAGCTCAAGTCTAAATATCATATCTGGAGACAGGCAGGAAGAGGGAGCTGCCACTACTGAAGGAGGGGGGGCAAGAACTGGGGAACCACCATACGCACCGCCCGAGGGCACTCCCATCTTCCAATTCTCATCCCTCTGTGGGAGAGTGCTAACCTCCGGCAACTGAGTGGACGGCACTGTGGGAGTCGAGTGAGAGGGGATCTGGGGAGGAACCCCCCCAAACGCCCTCTCCTCCGAAACCCCATGTCGCCCACGCAACACCCAGGAAATCAGCTCCCCCTTGGACATCCCTCCTACATTGGATCTGCCCAAAACCTTGGCTATCAGGTGCAAGCCATAAACATTCACCCCAGTCAGCCTCTCCTCCGTCACGTGGTACCGCTTACTCACAAAAAGTCTAGCATCCTCCTCACTAGTTACTAACGGCACCTCCTCAAATGGCATCTCTCGCTCCTCGTCAGTACTAGGGCACGACATACTGAAGTTCACAAAAAATTCTCGAGACAAAAGTGTTAAACTCCCTTATGTAAGCACTAATTACTAAATTAACTGGAGTCTCTTAAATGCTCTCCTAATTGCCTTACAAAAAAAAAATATTCTTCAATATGTACGCTAAAGTACGAACAAACAAATGTTGTACAACTCTGCAGAAAATTATACTGTTCACAAAATCCTAAGCAAGGTCGCCATTTGTTACGACCGGGCACTCGGGTACACTAGGGCTCTTACACAGGACTCGAGTATGGCTCGCTGCCACAACGGAAACACACGATCCCAACCCCAGAGTACTGCCAGCCGAACAAAAAACGCCACTACCCTCCAGAGTTCTATCTGCTATAACGGGGTATACAAGAACTCGGTACTAGCGTTTCACACAACAGACTAATAACAAGACGGGAGTTATCTAGTCTGGTCAACAATCAAACAAAGAAGAAAGTACTACAACACTAAAGAATAGTGTTGGCCGAAGCCGAAGTAATCCACCCTTGAACTAAGAACTTAAGAAGTCCTCCACCCTCTACTTCGGATCGGCACTATTACGTTACGTTAAACAATAGTCCTCGAGCATCAAGCAAGGAATCTTCTGATAAGTTAGATGCTTCTCGAATACTCATAAGAAGTAAGTATCGGATTTTGAACAGCAATTTAATGAATAACTCACTGGTAATTAAAGGCTTTAAATTGACATAAGAAGAATTATAAGAATAAGCAATAGGATATGGCAAACATTAAGAAGAAGTACTCCGACAATGCACTGGCAATAGCCTACTAAGATTGTGCTCGTGGGCCACTAATCTCTGAAGTAGCTAAGCGTGCCACACATGAAATCAATAGGGCATAAACAATAATATACATAAGGAGAAGCTTCAATACTATGCTGTATCTGCTGGTCGAGCAAAGTCTAGCTGGGATACATAAGGTTAAGAGACAATGGCTGAGCAAGCGGCTCGTAGCCTAGCGAGGTCCTTAAGACTGTGCGGCCAAATTACGTTAATTGACGGGATGCTCTCTTGAGAGATCCAGATCACTAGTATCTGGTTCTCTCCTGGCGATCCTCTCAAAGTCAAGCAAATGAGATAGCACAGTGTTGGGTGGCAGAGGCAAAAGCCCTCACTCGCAACACAGTGCTAAACTCCCACGGTACACAGTCAGAAAGACCACCTAGGCGTTCCACGTCTCCGTTGCAATTGTACTGGTTCAACCGCAACCTAGTACTCATAGGAAATCACAACTCAGAAACCCTATCCCAGTCTAGCATTGCCTAAACCAGCAGAAAACAGGAACATGAATAATCGCACACAGGGAAATGCATATACGAGTGCAACAAACATCAATCAATCCTATTCTAGTTAACCCTTCCAAAAATAGGCTATCTAACAGGCACTTATCTCGTGAGAACTCAAGCGATAATACTTTGGCTGACTAAATCTGCACCAAAGGGGTCATTGGTTAAAAAGGGACGAGAAGAGAAGAAGATAGGCTGTTCAGAGAGTAGAGAAAGTTCACATCAGTCGGAAGAATATGGATAGTTGCAAGGGATATGAGAAGTCGCTCTGCCTGATGAGTTCTAAAGAATTGTGGCGAGGACCTCTCCTTTTTATACTCGGCCCTCTAGTGAGCATATCGCCAACTACTTAAGGACCGCCCACTGGCAATCATTACGTAATATTCTCTCTCAATCTGGGATCGACAAAGGATTTCCCACGCGCTTGAGGAGGGAGGAGGGAGGAGGGAGGGAGGCCTACCTACCTCGTGGCGCGCTCCCCGGGCCGTCGTTACATAACTCTCTCTCTTCTCTCATCATTACAAATAAGTCCCACACACAACACTTATAACTAATGATATAAAATAGAACTTGTTGACTCAGATGAAAACAAAATACATATTTATAATACTTATAGTACAACGGCTCACATAAACTAAGTTAGGAAACTCTACACAGACTACAGCCAAAGTTCCTGCCCTGACGATCCTAGCGAGAGTGGGGCCTGACTGGGCGTTCTGTACAGCATGCTCATACTCGACATGCGTCACAGGTTGTTGTGGTGGTAGTTCACAGTGCTATTGTGGATGTAT
>JBAKBP010020036.1:0-43405 GCA_037953745.1 Lithodes maja
CTTTGGTGTATTCTCCATTTTCATCGACTAACGGTCCAACAGTTGAAGTAACTACTTTTTTCTTTCTGATATAACTATAGAATTCTTTCGGGTTTGTTTTACTTTGATTCGCAATATGTAACTCTAGGGTCTTTTTACTTTGCTTAATTAACATTTTGGCTTTGCGTCGTAGCTCTACAAATTTCACCCGTTCTTCGTCATTTTGTGAGGATTTTAATCTATCATTAGCAAATTTTTTAGCAAGCAGGCAGTTTGAAATATCTTTATTCCACCATTTGGGCTTATTATTATGGCCTGGACGCCGTATTTTCGATGGTATGCAGTCTTGCACTGCTTTTAGGTAAGTGGTTTCGAATAACTTCCAAGATGTATTTATGTCGTTATTGTTAATTAAAAAGCTCTAGTCAGTTTCTTTAAACATAGCTCTAAGTTTATGAAAGTTTGCTTTCTTGAAATTAGGGACTTTTTCGATGCTACTATTTGGTTCGTTACTAGTAAAGTTTAAAGTGAAAGTTATCGTACGATGGTCGCTGTTACTGAATTCATTACCAACATTCAAATTCTCTATTAATTCTTCTTTTGTTGCAAGTACAATGTCAAGAACGTTATTACCACGGGTCGGTGTTCGAACAAATTGATAAAGCGAACTCTCTTGCAAGTTCGTATACAAGTCATGTCCGGAGTGTGAAGTAAGAGTATCGCCCCACTTGGTCACAGGTAAATTAAAGTCGCCAATAAGTACGGTATCTTGTGAGTTACTTACATCTGCAATTTGTTTATAAATTTCTCGGTCAGTTTGCACTGATTGAGCTGGAGGTCTGTATATTAATGCAAGTATTATTTTTGTACCTTTATTATTCTTTATAAGCACAAAAGAAGTGTCGACATTCACAATTTGAGGTTTTGACAAGAGGGTCGGGTTAAGACTTTCTTTGATATAAAATAAAACGCCACCTCCATTTTTATTTATTCGGCTTTTCTCAAACATTACATAACCGGGAAGTGAATACTCTGCTAAAAAGTCTCTATCTACTGTAAGATTCTACCAAGATTCTGTTATACCAATCACATCATAATTTTCAGTAAACACTAGTTCCTCTAAATCTGAAAATTTATTGTGTATGCTACGAGCGTTTGCATAGAAAACCTTTAAAGTTGCGGTTTTAGAACTCGCAGAACGTTCTTTAATCAAATTTTTGGTTCTGGTCGGATCTACATTTACATTCATGGCTGACATCGGTCCTCGGTCGTTATCCCTGGCGAATTTGAATTTGGGTCGTGTTGGTGGAGCTTTATCCAAATTCGCGGATCTTGACAGATTAGCATTTAATTCCTTCGCAGGTTGCCGCCCTTGCTGTCTTCGGTCCTCCTTCCTAGTTGTCCTGTGCTGAGTCGATTTCTTCTCCGAAAATCCTTCACCGCATCGTTCAGAAGACGCCCAAAACGTGCTGCTCCCACCTGGTTCAGATGAACTCCATCGTCCGAAAACAAATAGTCATCGTAGTAGAAATTGTCCCAGGTGTCGACGAATCCCACGTTTTCCTTCCTACGTTTGCTAGACAACGATTCTGTGATCTTGAGAGAGAGAGAGAGAGAGAGAGAGAGAGAGAGAGAGAGAGAGAGAGAGAGAGAGAAAGAGAGAGAGAGAGAGAGAGAGAGCAACAACAGATCTAGTGACCCTTCTAGGTTGCTTGTCCTCCAAAACACTGAGGATCAAGAGAGAGAGAGAGAGTACAAAGGAGTACAAAGGAAATCAAGCAACAACAGATCTAGTGACCCTTCTAGGCTGATTGTCCTCCAAAACACTGAGGATAAAGTGTCCAAACAGTGGTTTAGAGTGGGTAAGGGAACATTGGAAAGGGAACTACTGCCCTGCCACTAACGTGGCAGGACTAGGAAGTTAGTAGGGGACATATGGGTTAGTAACTGAGGGGAGGATAAAGTTATTCATTTACAAACGCAGTCAGTCGCGGGTTTGATGCGAGATATTTGTCTAGGCGGAATTTAAATGAATCAACGGTGCTGCAGTCTATAACGTCTCGGGGAAGCCCATTCCACAAGTTGACAACTCGATTGAAGAAGAAATTCTTAGATTCGTGCGAGTTAAAAGATTTACCAATAGGTAAGAGAGGTAGCCTTCGTATTATAAAACTAATGTATATATTATTCGAGGATAACACAAAACAAGAGCAGAACAACAAATAATTAACAAAAATTTAAATTAGGCTTGTCTGCAAATAAAGTTACCTACAAAAGCCTAGAGAACAAAGGTGTCAACAGCGAATGTAACAAACTGGGCTTAATTCTGGAACCGAGTTGAAACACGACACGGAATAGTTGGTGTGTGTTGTGTGAGTTGGCAGGTTTGTGTGAATACACAGGTGTGTGTGTCCAGTTGTGTGTGTCTACAAGTGTGTACGTTTATAATTATGTGCTTACAGGTATGTCAGTCTACAAGTGTAAGTCTATAGATGTGTGAGTCTACAGGTGTGTGGGTATCTATGTGTGTGAGTCTACAGGAGCGTGAGTCTACAGGTGTGTGAGTCTACAGGTGTGTGAGTCTACAGGAGTGTGAGGGTACAGGTGTGTGAGTCTATTAACCTTTTCAGACTCGTATGACGCGAGGTTGCCAGATTAGCAATAAGAAATAGAGTTCTCTCACTCTTATAATTACCTCTCCAAAATTAGTTTTCTGCCCACAGCTAACTCAAAGACAACTGCAGAGGTTGAAGTAATTAAACTAAAGGTTTCTAAATACCCCTGATGGTAACAAAGGCTTTAAAGTATCCCCAATAGGCTCAAAATTGCGTCATATGTCGGAGAGGGTTAATGTGTGAGTCTACAGGTGTGTGAGTCTACAGGTGTGAGTCTACAGGCGTGTGAGTCTAGAGGTGTGTGAATCTACAGATGTGTGGGTATCCAGATGTGTGACTCTACAGTTGTGTGAGTCTACAGGTGTGTGACTCTACAGGTGTGTGAGTCTTCAGTTGTGAGTTTAGGTGTGTGAATCTACAGGTGTGTGAATCTACAGGTGTGTGAGTCTACAGGTGTGTGAGTCTACTGATGTGTGAGTCTACTGATGTGTAAGTCTACTGATGTGTGAGTTTACAGGTGTGTGAGTCTACAGGTGTGTGAGCTACAGGTGTGTGGATATACATCTGTGTGAGTCTACAGGTGTGTGAGTTTACAAGTGTGTGAGTCTTTAGTTGAGTCTACAGGTGTGCGAGTACAATAAGTCTACAGGTGTGTGTCTACAGGTGTGTAAGTCTACAAGTATGTGAATTTACACGTGTTAAGCCCTATGAACGAGTGTGTTCGCGCGGGTATAAAGTTACAGGTGTTCGTAGATACAGGTGTCAGTCTCTTCCTATACCTGTATGTATACAGTAGATGCCTCGGTAAACTTTTAAGGGGGGTCACCGGCTTTTTTCATCTTTCTTTCCTTTTCTCTTCTTCCCTGGCTTGTATCCATTCTGTCCCATTCAGCTAACTGTTTTAACCCTCTCACGTCCTTGACGCAATTTTGAGCCTATTAGGGATACTTTAAAGCCTTTGTTACCGTCAGGGGTATTTATAAACCTTTAGTGTATTTACTTCAACCTCTGCAGTTGTCTTTGAGTTAGCTGTGGGCAGAAAACTAATTTTAGAGAGGTAATTATAAGAGTGAGAGTAATCTATTTCTTATTGCTAATCTGGCAACCTCTGCGTCATAAGGATGTGAGAGGGTTAAGACGTTTATCCCCATCCAAGTGTCGATTTCTTCCTGGCGAGCGATAGCGATCCAGCATTGTATCGAGAAATCCGGCTATGCCGGAGAAATTTGTCTATCGAAAAATTTACAAATTTAGCTTGCTGTCAAAACAAAAATATAAGCCTATATATGCTGGCTCGCTACCGCTCGCCAGGAAAATATTGACACTTGGATGGGGGTAAACGTCTTAAAACAGTAGGCTGAATGGGGCCGAATGGATAGAAGCCAAAGAGAGAGGGAGATAAAGAGAAATAAAGCGAGGTGGGCTCCCTTAACCATTAGCAGATCAGATTACACATATTATTTCTGTTTTCTGGCTATGATTAGACGATAATTCAGTATATGGAAGTCAGAAGGTTAATTGAGTTAGTCTTTACCCCTATAATTCCAACAGATCCTTCCTAAACTGCATAAAATCTACTAATTATAGCCAGAATAAACAATCATATGGCGTCATAATCTTGAATGGGTTTAACAGTGTCAACAGAGTCGGCTGGTACTAGGCTAAAAACGGTGGATTAATTTATAGTTACGCTCCTAATTATACTGATTATCCCTGTGACTGATTATCCCTGTGACTTATTTTCACGGTGACTGATTATACCTGTGACTGATTAAACTTGTGACTGATTATACCTGTGACTGATTATACCTGTGACTGATTTTACCTGTGACTGATTAAACCTGTGACTGATCTTACCTGTGACTGATTATACCTGTGACTGATTTTACCTGTGACTGATTGTACCTGTGACTGATTTTACCTGTGACTGATTTTCACGGTGACTGATAATATCTGTGACTCATTATTACTGACTGATTAAACCTGTGACTGATTATCCCTGTGACTGATTATATCTGTGAATGATTATACCTGTAATTGATTATTCCTGTGACTGATTATACCTGTGACTAATTATCCCTGTGACTGATTATGTGACTAATTATCCCTGTGACTGATTATACCTGTGACTAATTATCCCTGTGACTGATTATACCTGTGACTGATTTTCACGGTGACTGATTATTGGTGTTATTGTCACCAATTTCTGGTTAAAGGTAGGCGAATTCATTCAGCTTAGGAAGGAGGTGTAGACATCACAGGGCTCCAAACAATCTTAATTAACTCCTCTGACTCCAAAAGATCCTACCTAAACTAATGAATATAAAATCGTCTAATAGTAGCTGGAATAAAACAAAGAATGGCGTTATCGTACGGAAAGGGGTAATGCATGTTTCCCAATATCCTCGATATTTTAAGGAAACTGAAGGTTTGCTTAATGAGCAAGTTAACATTGCATATTTGTTAAGACCCGTCGATTATTCTCATTATAATCATATATACATTTAATTAACTAAGTACACAACAAGTTCAATATAGTAACCTATTTACCCAGGCACCAAATTCGCCATGCTCGATATTTTCAATGCATCTAATTACCCGCGAAGTTAATTAGGCAATAATTACAAATACTGTTGATTCAGCGTTGTGTAATTACTGTAATGATTCCCGTGACCGTTGTTGTCTACACTAAACATTACTAGCAATATTATATATTTTATATAATGTACTGTATATATACAAATAATACCTCAGCTAGAGATTTACATTATATATGTAACTTTAACATGTAGTGTGTGTGTGTGTGTGTGTGTGTGTGTGTGTGTGTGTGTGTGTGTACTTACTCTAGTTGTACTTACTCTAGTTGTATTGCGGGAGTGAGCATGCTCGTTATTTCCCGCCTCCTATATGTGTAGGTGTTATATGTATCGTTGGAATGGCTGTGGATGTGTGTGTAGTCTGTATTTTTAGCCAATTGGCGACATCGGAAACGAAGGCTTAGGGTGGATCTGTATGGTACCATTCTCACTATAGACGGTACCGTCTCGCCCGAAGGCTTAGGTAGCCATCAGCTTAGGTGAACCATATGATACCCATCTCGCCTTGTACCATTTTTGCCAACCCCAGATGGGACGTCACAACGTCGTCCACTTATTCCAGGTACCTATTTACAGCTAGGTGAACTGAGGCTAACACATGAAAGGAGACAAGCCCAATTTGTCTCCGCCCGGCCGGGGATTGAACCCCGACCCCTCGTGTGTGAGACGAGAGCGCTACCTACTAGGCTACGGGCTGTGTGTGCGTGCGTGCGTGCGTGCGTGCGTGCGTGCGTGTGTGTGTGTGTGTGTGCGTGCGTGCGTGCGTGCGTGCGTGTATGGAGAACACTAATATACAAGGAATATTCAAAACCATGTATGGATCAGCTTAAACAAAACCCCACATATATACCTTACACATGGCAGCATAGAAATGTATGCTAATAATATGCCATGATAATTAATGTAATAACCATGAATGACAATCGATCAGAAAACGGTATCAGCAAGTTCAATATACGATTACCCCCTTCTTTACCGGCGACGTCTTTTTAACTTTATTATGTCTACTATTATGTCTACTATTATGTCTACTATTATGTCTACTATTATGTCTACTATTATGTCTACTATTATGTCTACTATTGAACGATTGTATTAAGTTTAGAAAGGGCTTCCAGCAATTAACAGGCTTCAAACCTTCTCACTTAACCCTTTCTACTACGACAGGTCCTTCTGAAACTGCTCAAAAACTTCTAAATATAGCTAGATTAAACTTAAGGGGACATGGGCCGCTTTTCTGGACCACTTTCTCCCTCATGTTTAGCCCCATTAGTTTTCAGATGTTAAGATGTTTGCCCCATTAGTTAGTCGATTTTAAGACCTTTCGCCCAATTTCTTCGTCAATATTTAGACCTTTCGTGCTATTTAGGTGTCAATTTTTTCCCCTGGCGATCGATAGTGAGCCTGTAATGTTGGAAGAACCGGCCTTCGGCCGGGAAATTTTTCTACCGAAAATGTACAAATTAATCTAGAAGGGGGATCTAATGGATGTTTTTTAAATTTGATGGAGGTCTTGGGAAACTAGAAAACTAATCAATACATGCAAAAATCGACCAAAAAGTTAACCATCCCCCTTAAAGAGACGTCGCCGGTAGATAAGGGGTTAAATAAAATATTAGGGGGCTGATCTAGTCTTCTTCTACACCTTTATCAGTCATTCATCATCTGATAGATCACTACAATGTTTGGACAAATTACTGTCATATACTGGGCCAAACGTCTAGACACTGAACCTAATACAAATCCTCCTAGATGAGATAAATACCGGTAGTAAATGTTCTTATCAGGTGTGCTAGTTAAGTATTGTTAATAATAACACTGTAATGAAAGGAATGGTGGTCAACTTACTTACTCTCTCTCTCTCTCTCTCTCTCTCTCTCTCTCTCTCTCTCTAATAGCACGGCAATTAAGGAATGACAATGAAACAAATGGTGGCCAACCAACCAACCGCTCTCTCTCTCTCTCTCTCTCTCTCTCTCTCTCTCTCTCTCTCTCTCTCAATGGGGCGATATTCTTACTTCACACGACCTCTATGCTAACTTGCAAGAGAGTTCACTTATTCAATTTGTACAATCTCCGACCCGTGGTAATAATGTGCTTGACCTTGTACTCGCAACAAAAGAAGAATTAATAGAGAATTTGAATGTTGGTGATGAATTCAGTAACAGCGACCATCGTAAGATAACTTTCACTTTAAAGTTTACCATAAGAAATCAAATAGCAGCATTGAGAAAGTCCCTAATTTCAAGAAAGCAAATTTTAATAAACTTAAATCAAAGCTTAAAGAAACTGACTGGAGCTTTCTGACTAACAATAACGACATAAATACATCTTGGGAGTGTTTCACAACCACTTACCTCAAGGCAGTGCAAGACTGCGTACCATCGAAATATATGACGCGATCGCGTCATATGAATAAGTCCACCAAAAACTCATATGACGCGATCGCGTCATATGGACTTATCTCTATACCTCTCCAATAAGTTTATGACGCAATTTTGCGTCATCTGAGCTCAGTTAGTCCGATAAGTTACCATACGATAAAACCCGTTGGTGGCAACCTCAGCCTCCTGCGATAATTCCTCCTTGGACTTACTGGAATATAATATGTCTGGGGGAGTTAAGAAGGCAAACAAAATAATTGGCTTTATAGGCAGGTCATTTGAGCATAAATCCAAAGAAGTTATCCTAACCCTTTACAATTCCTTAGTCCGCCCTCTTCTGGAATACTGCGTTCAATCCTGGTGCCCTTATTACCAAAAAGATATAAACAAGCTAGAACGAGTTCAACGTAGAGTTACCAAAATGATACCTAGCCTAAAGAACAAACCATACGAAGAGCGTATTAGAGAATTAAATCTATTTCCTTTAACCCAGCGCAGATTAAGAGGTGACTTAATTCAAGTGTTCAAAATCATCAAAGGCATCGACAATATGAACTGTAGTAAGTACTTCACTATCGACCAATCTAATTACACGCGGGGGAAACGGTTGCAAAATTATTGGTAAATCTTTTAACTCACACGAATCTAAGAATTTCTTCTTCAATCGAGTTGTCAACTTGTGGAATGGGCTTCCCCGAGACATTATAGACTGCAGCACCGTTGATTCATTTAAACTCCGCTTAGACAAATATCTCGCATCAAACCCGCGACTGACTGCGTTTGTAAATGAATAACTTTATTTTATCCCCCCCTCAGTTACTAACCCATCTGTCCCCCACTAACTTCCTAATCCTGCCACGGACATTAGTTCCAGGGCAGTAGTTCCCTTTCCAATGTTCCCTTACCCACTCTAAACCACTGTTTGGACACTTGATCCTCAGTGTTTTGGAGGACAAGCAACCTAGAAGGGTCACTAGACCTGTTGTTGCTTGATTTCCTTTGTACTCTCTCTGATAACACGGCAATTAAGGAATGACAATGAAAGAAATGGTGGCCAACCAACCAACCAACCTCTCTCTCTCTCTCTCTCTCTCTCTCTCTCTCTCTCTCTCTCTCTCTCTCTCTCTCTCTCTCTCTCTCCTATAATTCTCCCTGCTGTCACCATTCACAACACCACCATAATTGAGTCTAGTATTGCCTCATTCACCGCTGACATATTAACGACTCTGTTCCCTATAGGCCCAACACAGGAACGTTTCAATAGATATACAGTTAGATATTAATAGAGACAGACAGAAAGACGCACAGGCATACAGATAGAAAGACAGACAGACAGACAGATAAATAGATGAACAGACAGACACACATACAGATAGATCGATAAATATTATAGATAGATAGATAGATAGATGAGAACAATCAAATTCAACACTGCCATAAGATAAAATATTGGTGAATACGTTACCAAAGGTTATGGAATCTGCACCAACATACCTGGGAAAAAGAAAGAAAATATTTTAATATATATTATAAACTGATACATGAAGACATTTTAAATCGATGAGAACAGTGAAGTGGGATATCTTGGAGTTTCTTCATGCAAAACATTACATTGCCATTAAACCCTTAGAAAGATACTATAGTGCCTATATTTCCTGTTTTCTGGCTATTATTAGACGATTTTATTCAGATTAGGAAGGGTATATGGCAGTCAAAGGGTTAATTGAGATAGTCTTTACACTTATACTTCCCACAGCTTCTTCCTAAATTGCATAAAATCATCAAATGATAGCCAGAATAAACTGTCAAAATGCGTCATAATGACAATGTAGGGCCAAATTCTAAACATACTTACTCAGGTACACGCAAGATTTCAAACCAAATACATATTAAGAATATCCCCCACAAATTTATTAAGCTATTGCAAACATATTTCCCCCAAAATTACAAGAATACATATTAATATTCTATTTACCCGTACGATAACATTCCAAACAAACATGAATACATTTTGAGGCAGCGGACAAATTGACAGCCAATGATAATAAGCCCACCCAATAGATCCCAGACCCATTATTCCCAAACATAATAAGCACACCCAATTGATCCCAGACCCATTATTCCCAAACATAATAAGCCCACCCAATTGATCCCAGACCCATTATTCCCAAAGATAATAAGCCCACCCTATAGATCCCAGACCCATTATTCCCAAACATAATAAGCCCACCCTATAGATCCCAGACCCATTATTCCCAAACATAATAAGCCCACCCAATTGATCCCAGACCCATTATTCCCAAACATAATAAGCCCACCCAATTGATCCCAGACCCATTATTCCCAAACATAATAAGCCCACCCTATAGATCCCATACCCATTATTCCCAAACATAATAAGCCCACCCAATAGATCCCAGACCCATTATTCCCAAACATAATAAGCCCACCCTATAGATCCCATACCCATTATTCCCAAACATAATAAGCCCACCCAATAGATCCCAGACCCATTATTCCCAAACATAATAAGCCCACCCTATAGATCCCAGACCCATTATTCCCAAACACATCAATGATAATTATATCCATAGATACCACATAAAATAGGTGTCATCAAAAACATGATTGCATACGTATTTGCTAAAAAAAAAATATAATAATAATAATTATAATAATAATACCGGTACATACCGGTAATACGTAGATTATTACAAACGTATATTTTATCATAACAACCCTCCACAAGTAGGTTCTACCAAGTCAGTGGAATCAATGTGTGTTAGGCATCAAAACCTGAAAGCCATGCGACATATTTGTTGTTGTTCTATGTGAATGAGGGAGACAAAAGGCACAACTACCTGCAGCGAGTGCCTCCCCCAGAGTTGAAAGAGTGACAGGGCCAAAATCAATGGACGTTCGAGCTAAAATGCCTGGAAACACGGAGTTTGAAGCAATTTAAGTCATAGGAAGAGGGAAACACTGATTCTGGGAGAGAGTTCCAGAGTTTAGCAGTTGAATAGAAGAAAGTCTGAGATAGTTGGCCGCTAGTCACCACTATAACTTCCTATACTGTATATAGTGCACACGTCCAGAGCCGACTCAAACTGATCAATTCACAAATATAAACAAAGCCTACTATAAAATCCTGGTAATACAAAGATTATTACACATGTACAGTATATAACCAGAAACAACAAAATCTACTAATTTTACAAACCAATTGCGACCCCCACGGTGTTCAAGGGGACATGGCCCGGTTTTCTGGACCACTTTCTCCCTCATGTTTAGCCCAATTAGTTTTCATATGTTAAAATGTTTGCCCCATTAGTTACCGGTAGTCGATTTTAAGACCTTTTGCCCCATTTCGTAGTCAATATTTAGACCTTTCGTGCTATTTAGGTGTCGATTTTTTCCCTGGCAAACGATAGTGAGCCTGTAATGTTGGAAGAACCGGCCTTCGGCCGGGAAATGTTTCTACCGAAAAATGTACAAATTAATCTAGAAGGGGGATCTAATGGATGTTTTTTTTAATTTGATGGAGGTCTAGGGAGGAAACTATAAAAATAATGAACATATGCAAAAATAATGAACATATGCAAACATAATGAACATATGCAAAAATAATGAACATAATATTTATGCAAAAAGTGAACCAAAAAGTAAGTCCTTTAGGCCCATAAATTATATCAGGGTGTCAAATACATGCAGAGTCCTTTATTTTAGTCTGTGTTATTCTATATACAAAAATAAAATTGTGGTTTTTACCCAATTGTGTTTTTGGAAGTGATACAACGGCCAGAACAATGCTATTTCATTCCAATTGTTTTGTATTCCTTCTCATATTCATTCAAGCCTTCGAACGAAATTGCTCCGGTTAGACCCCTCCCATACCCTCTACCATTACCACCTTAAACCCCTGGGGGGATGGTTCACTTTTTGGGCGATTTTTGCATATATTCATTATTTTTCTAGTTTCCTCCCTAGACCTCCATCAAATTTAAAAAAAAAAAAACATCAATTAGATCCCCCCCTTCTTGATTAATTTATACATTTTTCGGTAGAAAAATTTCCCGGCCCAATGCCGGTTAGTCCAACATTACAGGCTCACTATCGTTCGCCAGGGAAAAAATCGACACCTAAATAACACGTAACGTCTAAATAATGACGAAGAAATGGGGCGAAAGGTCTTCAATCGACTAACTAATGGGGCAAACACCTTAACATCTGAAAACTAATGTGGCTAAACATGAGGGAGAAGGGGGTCCAGAAAACCTGCCCATCCCCCCTTAATGTGTTGACTAATGTATGTAATATTTCCAGAGCCAGGATATGAGTTCTTACCCCGAGGATATTACCATCACTCAAGATTATGACCTTAAGGAGAAGAGAGGGGGAAATTGGAAAGTTAGGTCAGAGAGGCTTGTTTTATTTTGTTTGAATTCTATACATTAACCCTTTGAAGCTCTGACGCGTTTTAGCAGTTTATTTTGGCTATCATTAGACGATTTTATGCAGCTTAGGAAGTGTCTGTGGGTATTAAAAGGGTAAATACTATCTCAATCAACCCTTTGACTTCCGTATACCGTTACTAATCTGAATAAAATCGTCTAATAGTAGCCAGAAACAGAAAGAAACGCGTATTGGAGCTTCAAAGGGTTAATAGTTAGATAATAAAATACCTCTGCCAACCTGAGTGTGGCATTACTGCAACGATATGGAAAGTGACATTGTTCTGAGAAGTACCGTCATACAATTACAATGAAAATAAATAAATAAATATAAGCTTAATAATTTTATTTTAAAAGGTCAAATGTTAAGATTAACCCCTTTTGGTGTAGGGAGTGCTATACAGGAAGAATACACTATCATGGTGATTTCCTTGCTATTTTTGTTTAATATACGTCGCCGTAGTACCATATCCGTAGCCTGGAGCGAATTCAAACTAGCTCTAATGCAAAAATCAGCGTTAAACCTCCATATATAAGTCTACTTCATTCACTCTCCTATTCTGTGGCTTTGATAATATCAAGCGGAACTTTCCTACTTACAGAGAGTGGCCTGGCCCCTTACCAGTCTGGTGGTCTGGCCCCTTAATTCAACAAGCATATCATCACTCTCTTTCCTATTTCGTAATTGTACATTTATGATAACTTGATCAAATAAACCGTTAGTTTATCAAATATTGTGTTTAAGACATTAAAAATTATGGCCTGTAACAATAAATTAACCTCACATTCGTACCGGGTATATAATTGGTATATATATTGTTACGTATCTTGATCCTCAAGTGGTTAACTTGATGAGTCTAGATAGTACAGAGATATATATTAAGGTATCAGTCAGCTGAAGGCAAAACAAAAGTAAAATCTAATAAAATTATTTCCTGTTGTTGCTTCCTTTCCTTTTGGATCTTAGGACTTAGTATCCTTTATTGACCGACACTCTTTAATTATGAAAAATACTGAAACTAATTAAAGTCATGTAGTATTTATAAAGAATTATTATTTAACCGAAGCTTAGTAGGCTATGGTTATGAACCGAATAAGTTATAGCTAAAGAAGGACTATTAATTTTATAAAAAGTCTTGAAAGATAAATATTAAAGTAAGAATATTTCTGTCTCTTACCCCTTTTGAAATGAATAGATAGTTTTCTATGTCCTTTTAATTATATTTGATGTAATTATTCTTGGTTCTGGTCTAACAGTATTATATTATTATTATCATCAGGATTAATAATAGTGAATGCCAGGCTGGATGTATGTGGAATGACAGAGACCAAATGGAAAGGTTCAGATGTGAGAGAGTGGGAGTGTGGAATGGGTGTGTGTGCTGGAGTGAGTGAAGGAACAGCGAGAGAAGGTGCATGTTTGTTTGTAAGTAGCAAATGGAAGGAATGTGTAAGAGAGTATGGGTCTGTGGGTTCAAGGATTGTGTGGGTGAGAATGAAAGTAGGAATACAAACGTGGGTGATTGTATGCGTGTATGCCCCGACAGAGGATATACTTGAAAGAAAGAAAGAGGAGTTCTGGATGAATGTGGAGGCGTGCCTGGAGAAGTTTGACAAGAACGAAAGAATATTTCTGAGTGGAGATATGAATGGTAAGGTGGGTGATAGGAAAGTTGAGGGAGTGGTGGGAGGGTGGGGGGTACCATCAGAGGTGAATGGGAATGGTAGTGCACTTGTGGACGTATGTGTGGGGAGGAGGCTGTGGATAGCCAACACCTTCTTCCGACACAGAATGATCCACAGGTACACGTGGAAACGGATGTTGACGATGAAGGATAAGAGAGTGGTGGAACGAAAGTCATTGATTGATTATGTATGTGTGGATGAACGAATGAAGAAATCTGTGATGGATGCTAGGGTGTATAGGGGTATTGGAGGGGGTCTGTCTGATCATTATGTAGTGGTAGCTAAGGTTAGGATACAAAAGAAGTGGGTGAGGAGAGCGGGAGGGAGGCGAGAGGAGGGTGGAATGGTGAGGAGGGTGGAGAGGTTGCAGGAGGAGGAAGTCAGGGAGGAGTACAGGAGAGCAGTGGAAAGACGACTAGGTGGGTTCGACCTGGAAGTTATGGAGGAAGTGGAGGAGATGAGCAAGGTGTTTAAGGATGAGATCTGTGCAGCATGTGAGGAGGTGTGTGGAGTGAGGAGAAGAGGGAGGGGAGTGAAAGGTACAGCATGGTGGACAGAAGAGGTAAGAATAGCTGTGGAAGAAAAGAAGAAAGCATATAGAGAGTGGTTGGGTAGTAGAGGGAATGAAGATTCCGAGAGACAGAAACGAGCGAGGTACGTGGAGAGTAAGAGGGTGGTGAAGAGAGTAGTGAAGGAAAGTAAGAGAAGAGTAGATGAGGAATTTGGAAGGAATCTGAGTGTAAAATGGAGGGAGAGTAAGAAACTGTTCTGGAAAGAAGTCAAGAAAGTTAGGGAAGGTAGCAAGGGAAACAGTAAGGGTGTGAAAGATAAGAATGGGAGAATGCTAGCCGAGAAGCAAGAGAGAGTCGAAAGATGGAGGGAGTACTTCAGTGAGTTGCTAAATGAAAGGAATGAAGAGCCAGCAAACATAGCTGGATATGGTATGGGAGGGAGAAGAAGAGAAGTAGTGGAGGAGGAGGTGGGGATCAGGAGGTCAGAAGTGTGGGAAGCCATGAAAAGAGTGAAGTTGGGGAAAGCACCAGGAACAGATGGAGTGTGTGGGGAAATGTTGAGGTATGGTGGTGAGATAGTGATAGAATGGGTATGGAAAATGTGCAAACTAGCATGGGAGAAGGGGAGTGCACCCGATGACTGGAAGACTGGCATAATAGTCCCCCTATATAAGGGCAAAGGGGAAAGAGGAGTGTGTGGTAACCACCGAGGAATATGTCTTCTAAGCGTAGTAGGGAAGGTATACAGTAGGGTAGTGATTGAGAGAGTGAGAGTGAGAACGGAGAAATGGATAGGCGACGAGCAGGGAGGCTTTAGGAAGGGAAGAGGATGTGTAGATCAGATTTTTACCCTGAATTGTGTTGTGGAGAAGTATCTGGAGAAGAAACAAAAGGTGTATGTTGCCTTTATGGACTTGGAGAAGGCCTATGACAGAGTGGATAGAGAAGGTTTGTGGAAAGTACTTAGAATATACGGAGTAGAGGGCAAGTTGCTGAAAGCAGTGAAGAGCATGTATGAGGGTGCAAAGGCGGCAGTACGTGTGGAGAGTGAGCAGAGCGTGTTCTTTGACCTGAATGTTGGTTTGAAACAGGGGTGTGTGATGTCCCCGTGGTTGTTTACTGTATATATGGATGGAGTTATGAAAGAAATACTATCAAGAGCAGTGGATGTTGGTGTATCGCTGAAAAGGGAGGGAATTGAGTGGAAGCTACCTATACTGCTGTTTGCGGATGATACAGTTCTGATGAGTGATAATGAATGGGAGTTGCAGGGTCTGGTAAATGAGTTTGGAACAGTGTGCGAAAAACGGAATTTGAAGGTAAATACGGGGAAGAGCAAGGTTATGGTCTTCGAAAGGGGTGAAGTCACAGAGTGTGAGATGAAGCTGAACGGTCAGGCTATGGAGATCGTCAACTCTTTTAAGTATCTGGGCAGTGTGTTGAGTAAAGATGGGACTATGGATGAAGAGGTGCGGGAGAGGGTACAACAGGGGAAGAGGGTTGTAGGAACGCTAAAAGCAGTAACAAGAAATAGGGTGGTCAGTATGGAAGTGAAGAAGTCCTTGCATGACAGTGTGGTAATCCCGACACTGACTTACGGAAGCGAAGCATGGACGTTGGTTGAGAGACTCAGACCAAGAGTGAGAGCAGTGGAAATGAATTACTTAAGGAGTGCGTGCGGAATTACATGGAGGGATAGACAGACTAATGAGGAAGTAAGAAGGAGGTGTGGTGTGGAGGTAGATGTGCTGGAAAGTGTGAAAAGGAACAACTTGAGATGGTTCGGCCATATGGAACGTATGGAAAGCGAGAGAATGACTAAGAGGGTGTACGAGAGCGAGGTGGAGGGACAGAGGGGGAGAGGTAGACCGAATATGAGGTGGAAGGATGGAGTGAGGAACTACATGAATGAAGGCGGTGCTGGTTGGGAGGAGGGGCGTCGACTGACTGGGGACAGAGGTGCATGGGGGCGGTTCGTTCGTGGCCACCCCTTCGGGGATCACGGCGTCGGGCAATAGATAGATAGATAGAACTGTGTCATACTGCTAACATAAATTTTTGTTTTTTTCAGGCATAAATTGTGTTCTATTGCTAACATATTTTTTGTGATTTACAGGCATATTAATTTTATCATATTGCTAACAATTTTTTTTGTGATTTTCAGGAATTAATTGTATCACATTGCTAACATACATTTTTTGTGATTTTCAGGCTTTAATTGTACCATTTTGCTAACATAAATTTGTGTGATTTTCAGGCATATTGTGATTATATCGTCATGGCGCCGCAACGAACCTGCACGAGTTGTTCCGGTAAATTTGGCCCTACCATGTTTGTTGATACTGATGTCCAAATTTGTAGATTTTGCCAGCTCCGAGAGAAGATTGCGGATGAATTGAATGCAGCTCACCGCAAGATCGATGCCCTGACTACGAAGCTTGAATCCCTTCAAGAATTTGCCACACTCAACGTAGGAGTGCCCTCGGCCCAAGAAACCACTACTATGTCAACCGCCATTCCAGTGCATACAGTACCGGTACCCACACCAGCAGCTACCTTAGATGTTGCAGATAATAATAATGACTCTACTCTCACTCCCCCCCAGGACAACTTTCAGTTAGTGAGAAACAATGTCCATCCCAGTACCAGTACCAGGAAGGTCATCCCGACAACATGCCAAAACCGCTTCAAAATTATGGCTATTGACGAGGAAGAGGAAACGGAAGAAGTTCGGCTTGTGGGCGACTCCATGGTCCGTGGCCAACTAACCGAGTTCTGCGCCAGGGCACCCAGGACCAGAAAGCGATTCTGTATCCCAGGTGGCGGCGTGGACGACATTGTTGCGGCTCTGGAAGAGGTTTCCAGGCTCGCCCCCGCAAGCACTACGTACATCATCCACGTTGGATCTAACGATGTCCAACGGACGCGGTCAGAGGAACTACTTTGCAAGTACCGGCGGCTGATCAGGTCCTTCAAGGAAAAATCTAATAGAATCTTAATTTCAGGAATTGTTCCCCGGATTGATGTAGAAAACCGATTCTACAACATAGCTACCAGTACAAATCGCCGACTAGCCAAACTCTGCAGGGAGGAGAACATCGGCTTTGTCGACACGTGGGATAATTTTTACTATGATAAATCTTTGTTTTCAGGAGATGGTGTACATCTCAATGAAGTAGGAGCTGCACGTCTTGGTCGTCTGCTGAACGATGCAGTCAAGGATTTCCGTTCAAAAAACGGGGTCAACCAGACCCAAGACAGGGTAGTGTAAGTCAAATACGAACTGAAAATTCAGACAATGCACAATCAGTAACATCCAACTCTAATACTCTTAAGGTGTTTTATGTAAATGCTCGTAGCATACGCAATAAATTTTCAGATCTAGAGGAAATCGTGTTTACAGAACATTATGATATAATCGGCATTACAGAATCTTGGTTAAATACGGAAGACAGAGACTTTTTAGCCGAATATACGCTTCCTGGTTATACAATGTTTGAGAAAAGTCGGATCAATAGAAATGGAGGAGGAGTTCTGTTTTTTATAAAGGAAAGTCTTAATCCCGTCTTAATGTCAAAACCTCAAATTGCGAATATAGACATATCTTACGTACTATTAAATAATAAACGAGGAACTAAAATAACACTAGCTTTATTATACAGACCCCCATCTCAATCAGTGCAAACTGACAGTGAAATTTATGAACAAATTGCAGAAATAACTAACATACAAGATACCGTAATTCTTGGCGATTTCAACTTACCCGTGACTAAATGGGGCGATATTCTTACTTCACACTCTGGACACGACCTCTATGCTAACTTGCAAGAGAGTTCACTTTTTCAATTTGTACAATCTCCGACCCGTGGTAATAATGTGCTTGACCTTGTACTCGCAACAAAAGAAGAATTAATAGAGAATTTGAATGTTGGTGATGAATTCAGTAACAGCGACCATCGTACGATAACTTTCACTTTAAAGTTTACTAGTAACAAATCAAATAGCAGCATTGAGAAAGTCCCTAATTTCAAGAAAGCAAATTTTCATAAACTTAAATCAAAACTTAAAGAAACTGACTGGAGCTTTCTGACTAACAATAACGACATAAATACATCTTGGGAGTGTTTCACAACCACTTACCTTAAGGCAGTGCAAGACTGCATACCATCGAAAATACGGCGTCCAGGCCAAAATGATAAGCCCAAATGGTGGAATAAAGATATTTCAGACTGTCTGCTTGCTAAAAAATTTGCTAATGATAGATTAAAATCCTCACAAAATGACGAAGAACGGGTGAAATTTGTAGAGCTACGACGCAAAGCCAAAAAGTTAATTAAGCAAAGTAAAAAGACCCTGGAGTTACATGTTGCGAATCAAAGTAAAACAAACCCGAAAGAATTCTATAGTTATATCAGAAAGAAAAAAGTAGTTACTTCAACTGTTGGACCGTTAGTCGATGAAAATGGAGAATACACCAAAGACGAAGTACAAATGAGTAATGCCCTCAATACCTTCTTTGCATCAGTTTTTACAACCGAAGACCTCAGTGATATCCCTACACCATCGCCGATTCAGATTGATAATTCAGATGTTCTAAGCAATATCACCGTTACAGAGAGAGAAGTATTGAATTGTTTAGATAAACTCAAGGTAAATAAAACGCCTGGACCTGATACAATCTCACCTAGAGTTCTAAAGGAAGCTAAGGATGAGCTCTCCAAACCACTGACATTGCTATTCAATGAATCCTTGCAGTCTGGGACTATGCCTGATCAGTGGAAGCTAGCCAACGTAACACCAATATTCAAAAAAGGCAGCAAATCCCTACCCAGTAACTATCGTCCAATTAGCTTAACCTCAATTGTATGTAAAATGCTAGAAACGGTCATAAGAGACAGACTCGTAAATCACTTAGAGGCAAATAACTTACTTAAAGATACTCAACACGGCTTTCGTAAAAAACGTTCCTGTTTAACAAACCTCTTAGACTTCTTCCACGATATCTTCAACCTCTACGATGAGAGTAAAGCTGTAGATATTATATACCTTGATTTTCAAAAGGCCTTTGACAAAGTTCCCCACAAACGATTACTGCTAAAACTAAAAGCGCATGGAATACAAGACGGTGTGTTGAAATGGATAGAAAATTGGCTCAGCGACAGAAAGCAAAGAGTAGTCATAAACGGTAAGGCATCTAAATGGACCAATGTAAGTAGTGGGGTACCCCAGGGATCGGTACTAGGACCAATTCTCTTTCTAATTTACATCAACGACATAGATGAGGGTCTCACCTGTACAGTCTCGAAATTTGCTGACGATACAAAAATTGCAAATAGCGTACTCTCAAAAGAACAAGTTGACGATATGCAACACAATCTAGATAAATTGTCATGTTGGGCCCAAATTTGGCAAATGAGTTTCAATGCGGATAAATGTAAAGTACTACATATCGGATACCTAAATGAGAAAGCAAACTATTCGATGAATGGCACTCAGCTTAAGAATGTAAACAAAGAAACCGATCCTGGGAGTAACAATATCGAGTAACCTAAAACCGAGTCAACAATGTTCAGAAGTTGTTAAGAAGGCAAACAAAATAATTGGCTTTATAGGCAGGTCATTTGAGCATAAATCCAAAGATGTTATCCTAACCCTTTACAATTCCTTAGTCCGCCCTCTTCTGGAATACTGCGTTCAATCCTGGTGCCCTTATTACCAAAAAGATATAAACAAGCTAGAACGAGTTCAACGTAGAGTTACCAAAATGATACCTAGCCTAAAGAACAAACCATACGAAGAGCGTCTTAGAGAATTAAATCTATTTCCTTTAACCCAGCGCAGATTAAGAGGCGACTTAATTCAAGTGTTCAAAATCATCAAAGGCATCGACAATATGAACTGTAGTAAGTACTTCACTATCGACCAATCTAATTACACGCGGGGAAACGGTTGCAAAATTATTGGTAAATCTTTTAACTCACACGAATCTAAGAATTTCTTCTTCAATCGAGTTGTCAACTTGTGGAATGGGCTTCCCCGAGATGTTATAGACTGCAGCACCGTTGATTCATTTAAACTCCGCTTAGACAAATATCTCGCATCAAACCCGCGACTGACTGCGTTTGTAAATGAATAACTTTATTGTATACCCCCTCAGTTACTAACCCATCTGTCCCCTACTAACTTCCTAATCCTGCCACGGACATTAGTTCTAGGGCAGTAGTTCCCTTTCCAATGTTCCCTTACCCACTCTAAACCACTGTTTGGACACTTGATCCTCAGTGTTTTGGAGGACAAGCAGCCTAGAAGGGTCACTAGACCGTTGCTTGATTTCCTTTGTACTCCTTTGTACTCTATTACTAGCTCTCTCTCTCTACCTCATATCCAGTGTTAAATAAATCACCTTCAAAACCACAGGGACATTATCTCTCTCTCTCTCTCTCTCTCTCTCTCTCTCTCTCTCTCTCTCTCTCTCTCCACTGATCAACTAATCACTTTCAACATCAGTGAATAATACTATAACCCCCCCCCTCCTCTCTCTCTCTCTCTCTCTCTCTCTCTCTCTCTCTCTCTCTCTCTAGTCTCCACTGATCAACTAATCACTTTCAACATCAGTGAATAATACTATAACCCCCCTCCTCTCTCTCTCTCTCTCTCTCTCTCTCTCTCTCTCTCTCTCTCTCTCTCTCTAGTCTCCACTGATCAACTAATCACTTTCAACATCAGTGAATAATACTATAACCCCCCCTCCTCTCTCTCTCTCGCTCTCTCTCTCTCTTCCCTTACTTTACTGACCCCTTCCATCACTGCCCTTTACACTCTCACTCTCACTCTCACTCTCTCAATCACGCTCTTTATCTCTATCGTGTCATTCTGTTTAATTGTTTACTTAGTTTGTGTAAGTCACGTAGCAACAACAAATTATACAGACACAACAATCTTACACATACATCCCACCAGTCTGTCAGGGGGAATATCAAATATGAAAAACAATCATACTAATAGGAAATAAACACTGTAGTACAACAATATATGTAGACACACCAAAATATTTTTGAGTGTTGCTACACAGGCTATGTACGGATGATAAGGTAAACTTATAATTATCTAAGTAATACTGATTTTTGGACACAAATCATCTTCTTAGTTAGGCACTGCTTAATAGTTTCCTAGAGTATTCGTTAGGACCTGTGTACCTGCCTACAGTTATCCTAGACCTACTATTGAAGGACTTAGTAGAGGAACGGACAGAAATGTGGATATAATAATGAGATAAGGATAAGATGGAGGACGAGGACAGCTCAGACGAGGCTCCATCACAAAGGTCAAAAAATTACAAAAAATGCTGCATATGTACCAAACATGAACACAACTGTGAGCATTGCAGTTGTGTGAAGAGAAATAAAAGTTGCACAAACTGTAATAAAGGGAACAATTGTCGTAACCCTTTAGGTAGAACAGGAACGAGTGGAGAGATGGCAGCAAATTCCCAGAGTGAGCAACGGGAGGCAGATGAGGGAGGCCGTCAGGGTGGCAGGGAACCCGAAACAATAAGGGGAGTAGCAAGGGACTCAAGGGCCCCAAGAGAGATAGAAGAACCCCAAGAAGCGGAAAGTAATGAGGAGCCAACAAGAGACACAAGAGAGGGAGACGACAACCGACACGGAAGAGAGGATGGCAGGCCTCCAAGGGGGCCAAATGAAGCAGGCAGAGGTGGAAACATACTCTGGAAAGGATTACGGAAAGAGGAAGTTTGAATTTGGATTGATGCAACGTACTCAGAAATAGTATATTGGTCTGCACACAACTTTTTCAACCCTCCAAAATGTGGTGCCACCACCAACATGCTGAACGATATGACAAAGCTCATTTATAACTATGTCTATGACACATCTTTAGCCCCGTATGTTCTCAAGATAATTTTCAGCATTCCACATCTCTTCTTGCAAAAAACTCACCACAAATCTTATCAAGGCGAAAATGTGACTGCGCTAACAAGAAGAATGAAATTATGGAATGAGAACAAGATGGATGACTTACTCAATGAAGCCAGAGCATTACAAGGGAGACTAGGCAGGCGGCGGCAAAAAAAGAAAAACAATGAAGACGAAGCCAGGAGATTCGGCGACCAGATGAGGCAAGGAAAAGTGGCACCTGCAATAAGGTCCCTGACAAAGGAGGCAGCTTGTGGGTTGCTGCCTATCACAAGAGAAACCATCCAAATGTTGAAAGAGAAACATCCACAGCCTAGTTTCCACAAGAGTCTGAGGCTAGAGGGTGATTATATACCACCGAACACCGTCATATATGAACGAATCACAGGCGAAATGATTTGGAAAAAGGCTCTAGGGACACAAGGCAGTGCAGGCCCATCAGGGCTGGATGCAAACGGCTGGAGGACAATCCTGAGTAGAGCAATCTTCGGACTAGCAGCAATCTTCGGACTAGCAGCAATCTTCGGACTAGCAGCAATCTTCGGACTAGCAGCAATCTTCGGACTAGCAGCAATCTTCGGACTAGCAGCAATCTTCGGACTAGCAGCAATCTTCGGACTAGCAGCAATCTTCGGACTAGCAGCAATCTTCGGACTAGCAGCAATCTTCGGACTAGCAGCAATCTTCGGACTAGCAGCAATCTTCGGACTAGCAGCAATCTTCGGACTAGCAGCAATCTTCGGACTAGCAGCAATCTTCGGACTAGCAGCAATCTTCGGACTAGCAGCAATCTTCGGACTAGCAGCAACAGACTTATGTAGGGCTCTGGCAGCTCTTGCAAGAAAGATGACCACCCAAAATTGTCAACATTTGGAGGCTTACACAGCTTGTCGCCTAATACCTTTAGACAAGAATCCAGGATGCAGACCAGTAGGAGTGGGTGAAGTGCTGAGAAGAATCATCGGAAAATGCATAATGGAAGTGGTGAAAGACGATGTGCGGTCAGCGGCCGGTAATCTCCAAGTGTGTGCCGGCCACCAAGCAGGGGGAGAGACAGCAATTCATGCCATAAGAAAAATATATGAGCAAGTGGACTGTGAAGCTGTGCTGCTAGTGGATGCAACAAACGCCTTTAACACCATCAACAGAAAGATGGCAATACATAACATCAAAGTAAAATGCCCCAGTTTTGCCACCTATGTAGAGAACACCTATAAAAAGCCTGTGGACCTCTTCATAGTAAACAACCAGAACACACGAAGGGGAACACCTCTGAAATCAATGGAAGGAACCACACAAGGTGACCCAGTAGCAATGGCAATGTACGCCTTAGGTCTCTCAGTGTTACTAACCTTAACAAGCCATGAGGCGACGCAACAAAAGCAGGTGGCCTATGCAGACGATCTCACTGGAGCGGGAAAAGTCAACAATCTCAAGCACTGGTGGGAGCAAATATCAGAGGTAGGACCAAAAATAGGGTACCATCCAAATGCCAGAAAGTCAATACTAATAGTAAAAACAGAACATTATGAAAGGGCGGTAGAAGCTTTCAGCGGTAGTGAAGTGGTAGTAACAAAGGACGGACAGCGTCACCTTGGGGCGGTGATCGGCGCGGAAGAGTTCAAGAACAAATACATAGAGGAGAAGGTCAGAGAATGGGTAAAAGAAATTGAGAAACTGGCCAATATTGCAAAGACGGAACCACAGGCCGCGTATTCGGCATTCACATATGGGGTCAAACATCGCTGGACCTACTTGATGAGAACCGTTCCAAATGTGAGCGCATTACTTCAACCGCTGGAAGATGCCATCAGAGACAAACTCATCCCAGCGTGGATAAAGTTGCACACCCCGAATGATACAGAGAGGGAGCTGCTCGCACTGCCTCCTAGGTTGGGAGGGATGGGAATCATCGACCCAGTGAAGAGGGCGGTAACGGAATACCAGAACTCAGTAAAGATAACAGGATCTCTCACTGACCGTATCGTAGCACAAGATTCTGACGGTGAAGTAGACCAGGCAGACATCTACAACATCAGAAAGACCATCACGTCAGAGAGGCAAAACTCACAGAAAAATGACCTGGCACAATTGATGGGACAACTTCACCCGAGACAAACAAGAAAACTACAAATAGCACAAGAAACGGGCGCTTCAAATTGGCTGACAACACTACCAATCAAGGCAAAAAGCTTCAATCTCAACAAACAAGAATTTAATGATGCTATTGCACTGAGGTATGATTGGCCGATTGAAGGACTGCCCGATCGATGCGTTTGTGGAACCATCAACGATACAGACCACACCATGATATGTAAGAAAGGAGGATTCATCAGCATCAGGCACGATGAAGTAAGAGATGTAACAGCGAACATGCTCAGGGAGGTGTGTAGAGATGTGGTGAGCGAACCATCACTCATTCCCTTGGATGGAGAGATCATGCAGCACAGGACGGCCAACACATCCACTGAAGCAAGATTGGACGTTAGTGCAAGAGGCTTTTGGACAAATGCACAGCGAGCGTTCTTTGACATAAGAGTATTTTACCCAATGGCCCACAGCTACAGCGAGCTGTCTCTGGAGGCTGCACACAAGAGGAACGAACGAGAGAAGGTCAGGACATATGGAGAAAGGATCTTACACGTCGAACATGGCAGCTTTACCCCACTAGTCTTCACCACATCAGGAGGGATGGGACCCAGGGCCCAGTGTTTCTATTCAAGGCTAGCAGAGATCATCGCAGAGAAGAAGCAACAGCCTGGGAGCCACGTCGTAGCCTGGATGAGATGCCGTCTATCTTTCTCATTGCTCAGATCAGCACTACTATGCCTGCGGGGAACAAGAAGGTCTGCACCACAACCAGTGACGGTGGCAGAAGTAGACTACGAGGCAGCAGTGGCAGAGGGTCGCACAGGAAGGAGACTGGATTGAAGTTGCATGGTGTAGAATAGTAGTATCTGATGCTTGTGAAATTTAGTATGTGTACAATATTAAATATATGGTAGTGGTGGTGCTGATGGTGGAGGTGGTGATGGTAGTAGTAGTAACATGAAATGTATGACAAATATTAAATAAAAAAAATAAAAAAAATAATGTTAGTAGTATGGTAGTGGTAGTAGTAGTAGTAGTAATCATAGATTGGGTAAAAGTTATTTATGGATAAGTTATAAGAAGTCAATACATGATTACTGACCACAAGATGGTGGTTAAGTGCTCGAGGGGGGGAGGGGGGGGGGGGTTTGTTAATAATGGTAATATTTGTATCGTCACTAGAGGCGGGGGGCGGGGGGGGGTATTTGTGTGCCTTTCTATTTTCTCTTTATATTATTTTTTTAGTTTTCTCGCTAGACCTCCATGAAGCTTCAACAGAAAAACACCCATTAATCCCCCCTTCAAGATAAAGTTGTACATTTTTCGATAGAAAAATTTCCCGGCCAAATGCCAGTTCCTACTAATATTATATGCTCGCTATCGCTCGCCAGGTAAAAATCTAAATTACCTAACTTACACGAAAAGTCTTAATATTGACAAAGAAATGGTGTGAAATGTCTTATAACCGTCAAACTAATGGGCCGAATGTCTTAAAAGTCAATACATGATTACTGACCATAATAGGAGGGTTAAGTGTTCTGAGGAAGGGGAGAGGGGGGATTGATAGAGGTCCAATATGTATCAGCATTGCTAATTGTAAGGAATGAAGAGCCAGCAAAAATAGCTGGATATGGTATGGGAGGGAGAAGAAGAGAAGTGGAAGAGGAGGAGGTTGGGATCAGGAGGTCAGAAGTGTGGGAAGCCATGAAAAGAGTGAAGTTGGGGAAAGCACCAGGAACAGATGGAGTGTGTGGGGAAATGTTGAGGTATGGTGATGAGATAGTGATCGAATGGGTATGGAAAATGTGCAAACTAGCACGGGAGAAGGGGAGTGCACCCGATGAATGGAATACTGGCATAATAGTCCCCCTATATAAGGGCAAAGGGGAAAGAGGAGTGTGTGGTAATCACCGAGGAATATGTCTTCTAAGCGTAGTAGGGAAGGTATACAGTAGGGTAGTGATTGAGAGAGTGAGAGTGAGAACGGAGAAATGGATAGGCGACGAGCAGGGAGGTTTTAGGAAGGGAAGAGGATGTGTAGATCAGATTTTTACCCTGAATTGTGTTGTGGAGAAATATCTGGAGAAGAAACAAAGGGTGCATGTTGCCTTTATGGACTTGGAGAAGGCCTATGACAGAGTGGATAGAGAAGGTTTGTGGAAAGTACTTAGAATATACGGAGTAGATGGCAAGTTGCTGAAAGCAGTGAAGAGCATGTATGAGGGTGCAAAGGCGGCAGTACGTGTGGAGAGTGAGCAGAGCGAGTTCTTTGACCTGAATGTTGGTTTGAAACAGGGGTGTGTGATGTCCCCGTGGTTGTTTACTGTATATATGGATGGAGTCATGAAAGAAATACTATCAAGAGCAGTGGATGTTGGTGTATCGCTAAGGGAGGGAATTGAGTGGAAGCTACCTATACTGCTGTTTGCGGATGATACAGTTCTGATGAGTGATAATGAATGGGAGTTGCAGGGTCTGGGAAATGAGTTTGGAACAGTGTGCGAAAAACGGAATTTGAAGGTAAATGCGGAGAAGAGCAAGGTTATGGTCTTCGAAAAGGGTGAAGTCACAGAGTGTGAGGTGAAGCTGAACGGTCAGGCTGTGGAGATCGTCGACTCTTTTAAGTATCTGGGCAGTGTGTTGAGTAAAGATGGGACTATGGATGAAGAAGTGCGGGAGAGGGTACAACAGGGGAAGAGGGTTCTAGGAACGCTGAAAGTAGTAACAAGAAATAGGGTGGTCAGTATGGAAGTGAAGAAGTCCTTGCATGACAGTGTGGTAATCCCGACACTGACTTACGGAAGCGAAGCATGGACGTTGGTTGAGAGACTCAGACCAAGAGTGAGAGCAGTGGAAATGAATTACTTAAGAAGCGCATGCGGAGTTACATTGAGGGATAGACAGACTAATGAGGAAGTAAGAAGGAGGTGTGGTGTGGAGGTAGATGTGCTGGAAAGTGTGAAAAGGAACAACTTGAGATGGTTCGGCCTTATGGAACGTATGGAAAGCGAGAGACTGACTAAGAGGGTGTACGAGAGCGTGGTGGAGGGACAGAGAGGGAGATGTAGACCGAAAGAGAGGTGGAAGGATGGAGTGAGGAAGTATATGAACGAAGGTGGTGCTGGTTGGGGGGAGGGGCGTCCACTTCATGGGGGCGGTTCGTTCGTGGCCACCCCTTCGGGGATCACGGCGTCGGGCAATAGATAGATAGATAGATTAGAGTGTATTAGTGCATTCAATTTAATATATAATTATTATACTGATGCTGACAAAATATATCTACGCTGTTCATGTCATGTCACAAACATATTTTTATATTAAGGTTCTACTTGTTTATTCAGTGAGGCCTTCGATGTACCCCAGATTACATGTATCCTTCTCTAGTACTTAGTTGCTATAGTCTATTTGCTGTAAGTAGGCGACAAATAATGACCTCTAACCTCTGTAACTCCAGAACGACTAGAGTAATCGAGCTAATATTACTATCATTTGGTAAGAGTAAGTCAAGAAATATATGTCGAAATTTACAGCCAATTTGCTCAAGAACTTTTTGAGTTACAGAGGATAGAAGTCATGATTTCTCGCCTCCTTACAGCGAATAGATTAGTGTTTGTGTGTGAGGTGTGTGTGTGTATGGTATCTAGCTACATGACCACGCGACAGAGCGAGCGGTGGTAAATGGGATTTGATTCCAAATGAAGCCACTACTTTTGTAGCTCCTCGGTGGTGTAATGGTTAAGGTGCTGGAGTACTGCACTACTGGCCTGGGTTCGAACCCTGGCTGGGTCATGTCACAAAAATGTTGATAGTAGCCCAACATGTCAATCAATATATATATACAGTACTGGTATATATATATATATATATATATATATATATATATATATATATATATATATATATATATTTTGTTTTATCTGTATTCCAACTACTCCCTCTCGGGCATAGGCTGAGAGCCTGAACATTCCACCGCACATTGAACGGCGAAGCCCGTGAGGTCTTGTTCCAGGCTGGCAGTGGGACACGTGAAACATTTTGGGATACAACCAGCCCCCGATATCTTGCCTTAGCAAGATGCACGGGTGCACCCACGGCTCGAAGCAGCCACATCTCTGAAACTGCTTCGCTCCAGTGCTTCATTGTCTCACCACCTAGACTAGGACCCTCACTCTCAGAACGCCACCTATTGAACAATTAACTCACTATGCATTGCCCCCCTGTAGCATATTTTGAATATGGGGATATTCATACAGTGCTATTTAATCAGGGAACAATGAGGGTATTTTGTTGGTGTTTCGGTGGGCTTTGTGGTAATGCACTGATACTAGGTACAGCACAAATTCCATCCCAATAGTATCTTCCCATTGATACATCGGGATTCGAACCCGGGACAATTGGATTACCAGTCCAGTGGCATGACTACTCCACCACATCTCTCTCTCTCTATATATATATAATATATATATATATATATATATATATATATATATATATATATATACACTGTACAATATATACAGTGTATATATATATATATATTGTTACGTCCTGGGATATATAAACACGGGCTCTTTCTATTGGACTAGGTATGCGGCAACAAGCAACAACGGAAAACGCTAGATCCAACCCTTAGCTATAAACCCAGGCAACAAACCACCCTAAACCGTCAAGAGTCCTGCCTGGACAACAAGGTATCCTATGACTCGGTTACAGGGTGCACGCACTATAGACTGCTGATAGTCAAGCAGGCTATATAAAAGATCACACAATTAAGTTGACTTTTAGCTTCAAGGGAAAGATAGATAACGGAATTAAATTGCAGAAACAATTTAATAACAAACTAGAAGAAAGTACATTTAACGTTACGTTAATTAATACAACTAATCACCCCTGCGTGAAAGAAGGTGAAAGCAAACAGTCCTCAAAACATCGTACCGGTAGACAAGATGCGGGGTTCTAAACTGCATGCGGCTACTGTAGGATCTGATGCTTAGCAAAGAAAGTACGTTACGGATTTAGAGAACTCTCAACTCATAAGCAGGAATAAATACTAGTGATAGGACCTACAGTGTATAATGGCATAGGTATAATTAAATAAAGGCAGCAATTCGCAACATAACCACATACAGGTGTGCTTCTCACTCTTAGTCAGGCAAGCCTGCTCGGACAGAGTCTCTAAGCCCCACCCTGACTCACAATGCTCACAAAAACGGTAAACTGTGGCACAATAACAAGCATACAGAAATAATAAACCCCTAGCTGTTAATCTGCCAGGCGGCAGAGGTCTAGCCGGAAGGATATAGGCTTCGGATACCCGGGCTGAGCCACCTGCTCTAGCCTAGGGACGTTCCCAAGTCTGTGCGCCAAATTACTCTAATTGAAAGGGTGCTCTCTTGAGAGACTCAGATCGCAAGTATCTGACTCTCTCCTGGCGACCCTAAAACAAAAGCAAGACGTGCTAGTGCAGTGCTGAGTGGACTAGGCAAGGGCCCTCACACAACACAACACTAGACACACAGGGACACAGACAAGAAAATGCCCCCAAACTCCCACGGGTATCCTAGTAAAGTCGTGCGGATCCACAGGACTCGCACCAGCAAACTTTACTTAAAGGATCGCAAAAAGCCTCCCCTCCGGTCTAGCCCCTGCTAACCTGACACAAGAACACACTAGCAAGCATGAAACCACCAAATATGAGACAACAAAAAAGCTTCCTAGGTCTCATTAACAATTAAATCTCTGCATAAGGCCCAAAATCCTATCTAGTTATCTGAGAGCTCGTCGTTAATACAATAATAGATATAAGGTCTATCAAGGGGATGGGATAATTAAATAGATTGGTGAAGTAGTGGAAGGAAGGTATACAAAGTAAGAGAGAAAGTTTCTAAGTGGGGTTGAGAGGGATAGATATCAAGGGGGTCCGAAGGGTACGACAGTGAGGTGAGCTCTGAGTCTTGAATCTGTCTGGACCCCGCCCTAGGCATGCAGAATACATCCCAGGCTTGGCAACACTCAACACAGTTGCCGGGTCAAAATCGTCTACCCCGTGCGTGAGTCGAAACTAAGCCTAACGTTGCCAACAAATGCATATGGCAACATCAGGCTCGTCCCAAGCTAGACTCTCCGCGCGAAGCAACGTCCCCCAGCCGGTCTCTCTCTCCCGCTCGTCTCCTCCCACTCTCACTAGACTTACATCTTATATATTATAATGAAACAATCAACTATCGAGAATAAAATATACTAAGATGCGTTGGTTAAGAATAAGGGCAGCTACAAGCTGTGAAACAACATAAGAATATCCCAGACATTAGTTACATTGTCGTAGGATATATACTAAGGAAAAGCTGGCCGGCCGGCTGCCGCCAGCCGGTTTCTAAACGGCTGAGCAGCCGACGCGCGCGCATGCCCGCACGTGGCTACTATGCAGAAGCGTCACACCTCCCCCAAGATATAAGACCCTTGACTATATATAACAAAAATAAAGACTGTTGCGCTCCACCGAGCAAGTTCAACTAACTTAGCGACAATAAGCGAAAACATTCAACTTAGATACTGCTACAACATCTTATACAAAATTCTACACGTTATAAAAAATAAAGAGTTTTTATAAGGTTTTTGCTTTTTTTAATTTGTTTTTTTCGGCTGAACTACAGTGACAGCCTATTTTCCTCCACACTCAACCCTCAATCCTGTGGCAGTCTAACCAACATCATCCACCCTTGATAGACAATCCGCTATCACGTTATCAGAACCGGCAATATGGCGTATGTCCAGATTATACTCCTGAAGCATGAGTGACCACCTGGTCAGCCTCATATTCCGGTTATGAAACTGATTCAAGAATTTCAGAGGGTGATGATCGGTATAAACCACTACGACTGGTCCGAAAGCAGGAACATATACATCGAAGTGCCTGAGCGCCAGCACTATCGCCAGGAGTTCTTTTTCAATTACAGAGTAATTCCTTTGTGCACTATTGAATTTTTTACTGTAAAAACTCACTGGATGTTCGATACCTTCATCATCTGTCTGTAACAAGACAGCCCCAGCCCCTACGCCACTGGCATCAGTTGCCAGCTGAAAAGGTCTGCTGAAGTCCAGGTGTTTCACCAAGGAAAACGCCTCTGCACACTCAGGAGACCACCGGAACTTCTTGTCCTTAGATAATAAGTCAGTTAAAGGTGCAAGTACAGTCGAATAGCCTTTGATGAAGCGACGATAATAGCCTATCATACCTAGCAACCGCATGATTTGTTTCTTAGTCGTAGGCTGGGGAAACTGATCGATGGCTTTGATCTTTGTCTGTGGAGGGCACACCTGACCCATCCCCACCTCGAACCCCAGGTACAAAACTGTGGCTTTGACAAAATCGCACTTACCCAGGTTTACCACCAAACCTGCTTCATTCAGTTTATTAACACCTTACGAGCGGCCTAGGCGGTATATAATATGTAGCCACCAGCGGGGTGTTTTTAGCCAAAATAGGGCTGTTTACGTGATCATTTTCATGCCTAAATAAGACCCAGAGCGTAAAACAAGTATCTATCCCTGAAAGGGCATAACAGAGCTTTCCAATGACACCATAACGATCCTTTTATGATGGCTAGTTTTCTTGCAACAACCGCGCAACGCGAGTGCAAAAAGCATGTAATTCGGCACTTTCCCCATACAATTCCGTATGTAGCGAGTGAGAGAGGGAGGGAGGCGGTGGGATTCGTGTCAGTAGGTTCGCCGCGGTGGTCTGGAGCAGTCATACGCTCGCTACTCTCCTGCCACCTCTTGTCTCTCTCTCTCAGCAACATTACGTGCTGAAATTGCCACACGACCTATGTCGAGCGCCGCCAGATAGTCCAGATTTATTATACTCGACTTATGTTGCGCGCCGATAGTTATGGGTTAAAAAGCTGTCCGATGTGAGCACAGTGACTGTTAAAATCATCGTCGTATATTATGACATCATCTAGGTACACCGTACAGTTGGGAATGTCGGCTACAATGTCGTTCATTAATTTCTGAAACGCTGCAGGGGCATTTTTCAGCCCGTATGGCATAACATGGCAACGATATGTGGCACCGTCCACCACAAACCCACACACCTCTCGCGCTCGCTCAGACAAGGGCACTTGCCAATAACCCTTAACAAGGTCGATCTTAGTGAGGAACTTGGCTTTTCCTATCTTATCCACACTGTCGTCCACGCGAGGGAGAGGGTAGGCATTTGTGGGGGTTAAACCATTCAACCTGCGGAAATCTATACAAAACCGCACCTTGCCATCTGGTTTGGGCTGCAGTGTGACTGGGGAAGTCCACCTTACTGCACCCTCAGAAATCAGCCCACGTTTCAGCATATAATCCAGCTCTTCCCTAAGTGCTGGTAATTTAATAGGGGGAACACGGTATGGCACTGATTTAAAGGGCGGGTGGTCCCCAACATCGACATCGTGTACCGCTTGAGTAGTGAGGCCAGGATGCTCCGCGAAAACAGCTGGGTTTGAATCAAACAAGTGCTGCACAGCTACACGCTGTTGCTCAGGCAGGTGCACTATCAACTCGTGAGCCACTTGTCTAGAATTCCCCGCCCAATGATCCGCGGAAACATGACAATCCCAATTATCCTCCCCCGCAGCTTGACTGTCCCTTCCTCCTTCTCCACCACGATCGCTGCAGATCAACACCGGGATAGTGAGAGGCTCGGAGGGGCGCCTCACATACTCTTTCATCAGATTTACATGGCAAAGTTGGTTCTTTTTCTTACGATCAGGAGTAGCTACTAAATAGTCGAGATCAGAAACCTTCCTTACAACCCGATACGGACCAGAATACTTGGCAGACAAGGGGTGTCCCACCAGAGGCAGTAGTATCAGTACCTCCTGATCTACTTCAAACTCCCTCAGCTTCACCTTCTGGTCGTATCTGTCCTTCATCTGAGCTTGTGAACTCTTAAGGTTCCGACCTGCTACCTCCAAGCTCTTTAGCATTCTCTCATGGCTTTCAACAACATACTTTAGAAGCAAGCATGGCTTTGTGACTCCCTCCCAGATCTCCTTGACTATGTGGAGGGGCCCCCTGACCCTGTGTCCAAAAACCAACTCGTTCGGGCTAAATCCCAAACTCTCCCCAGGTACTTCTCTCGCAGCAAATAAAACGTATGGGAGACCTAGATCCCAGTCCTTCCCATTTTCCATGCAATAACACCGCAACATACTCTTGAGAGTCGAGTGCCACCTTTCCAAAACTCCCTGACTCTCGGGATGGTAGGCAGATGACACCACAGACACTATCCCATGTTGCTGCATGGTCTGCTTAAACAGAGCAGAAGTAAAATTGGATCCCTGATCAGACTGGATCTCCTGAGGGTAGCCATAACGAGAGAAATAGACAAGCAGGTTTTTGACAACAGTCTTAGCCATCCCGTTATGCATGGGGTAAGCATCTGGATACCGTGTTGCTACATCCATTACGGTTAGTGAAAATTAATTGCCGGCACTAGTAGGGGGCAATGGGCCAACCATATCGATAACTACTTTGCTGAAGGGCGGCCCAATGACAGGGATGGGTTGTAATGGGGCTCTCGGGATGACCTGATTGGGTTTCCCAACAACTTGACAAGTGTGACACTGTGACACCCATGACATGACACTCGCCTTTAACCCAGGCCACCAGAAAAGCTTGCTCAGAGCTACCTCCGTCTTACGTGCCCCCAGGTGCCCTGCCAAAGGCACATCATAAGCTAATCTCAATAAGCTCTCACGGCACACCCTCGGTACTACTAACTGGTCCACTAATCCTGACCCGCCATCCCACTTTTTCTTGGGATCCTGATGTCTCCGATACAAGATCCCCTCGGACAAGAAAAAATCACCAGGCTGCGCATCCCCATCGCTCTCCAGTTTGACAGCACCATTACCACACGCCCTGACTTCAGGATCTTCCAGCTGCAAGGAACATATATCAGCAGGTGCAAGATTATCCAAGTTCATCTTAAATAATTTATTTCCACCTCCAATGTTCCTCTGAGCCATCCTTTCCTCACGCTGCGCATAACGATGCTGTCGCAGAGTCTCTTCCTGCCCTGCACCTGCACTAGCGGTGACAGGCCCCGGGGCCTCTCCAGACTCTAACATAGGTGCCAATAATGAGTCACCAAGAAACACTGCCGGCTCAAAACTCTCCAATTGACCAACACTTCCCGTTTTCTTGTGACCTTTCCTCCGCGGTTTGATAGACTGAGGTGGTGGCTGCAAGGCTCCGGATGTCTGAAAACGCGTCACAACACACACCATAGTTTGTACGCTACACTTCTCAACCCACTCCTGTTCCTCCCTACTAACGTCGGCCGCCTTCTCGGCAACAACCAAGGGTGAAACCTTAGAAGCAGGCACCGCAAAGTCGTTGCCGAGGAGGAGGTCGACGCCCCCAACAGGCAAGTTCTCTACAATTCCTACATCCAGCTCCTTCGCCACACCACCCACCTCCAGCTCCATCCGCACCAGCGGGTAGGACTTCGTAGCATTGATCCCCTGAACTACCACCACCCGAGCAGCGTTAATCGGCCTACCAGTAAAGTTCCTTAACAAGGTCTGAGAAGCCCCAGTATCACGCAATAGCTTAACTCCTCGCCTTTCGCCAGCCCACCTCACAAAACCATGCCCTCTATGACCCCCAAAGACGTCGCGGACAGGGTTCGAGCCTTCCGGACTCTTGAACACAGGCTGTGTCCCAACCTCTGACGAACTACCCTTGGCAAACTCAGAAGATATAGGCGACACCCCTATGCTGCGGGCCAATGACACAACCTTGTTTGGTGGCTTGTTCGGACAAGCATTTGCAAAGTGACCCTCCTTGTGACATGCAAAGCACTCTTTACTCTTTGGTTTCCCTTGGGAGTGGGAGGTACCATTAGACTTCTTATACGGGACGGTATTTGGTTTATGTTCAGTTTTATTGTCAGTGCTAGATGGTTTTGTGTATTTATGTGTATCAAAATTCTTGGGAGGGGGAGGGGTACGATCCTTTGCACCCGACTCACTCCTAGCTGCTGCTCCGCACCCTCGAATTAATGACAGTCGGCGGTCAGTCATTTCTGCTGCCTCCTGGAGAGTTCTAGGATTTTGTTCCTTTATATTTAATGTTAAGTCCCCGCCTGTGCACTTAAAGAACTGCTCCAAGAGAACCAGCTCACTCAACTCCTCAAAAGTAGCTGCCCTCTCAGAACGCAGCCAATGTCGTAGTGCATCAGACAAGTCCCGGGCGTGTTCTAGGAAGGTACTAGCCTTGCCCTTAGTAACACCCCGAAACTTCAAGCGGTAAGTTTCTGGTTGTAACTCATAGGCCCGTAGCACAGCCTTCTTTAGCTCATCATAAACTACACAGGACTCTAAAGGTAGTGCATCATACGCTTTTAGCCCCTTTCCTAGGAGTCTTGATGAAACTAATGCTGCCCACTTTTCCTGAGGCCACTGGTGTTCCTGACACTTCTTCTCAAATCGCATAAAAAACTCAGTCACACATGATTCATCGAACACAGGAACTAGTTTAAGCAGGTGCGACAATGATTGGTCCCGATGTCTGTTACCTCCCCCAATATTTCGCCCTGTTACCTCCACTCGAGATCTCTCCAGCTCCCTGTCAGCCCGATACCTAGTAGACTCTGCCTGCAGTTCAGCCTCTCGTATAGCTGTTCTCTCTGCGGCCTCAGCCTGAGCTCTAGCAACCTCAGCCTGCACACTAGCCTGTCTCTCGGCAGCCTCAACCTGAGCTCTAGCCTGTCTTTCGGTAGCCTCAACCTGAGCTCTAGCCTGTCTTTCGGTAGCCTCAACCTTGGCCATCTCAAGCTGAAACAACAAATCTGGAGTCAACCCTTGAGGAGGGGAAGGTGCATTTAATGGAGAGGGTCCCTGTGATTGAATTCCACGCTGCCATTGACCATCAACTTGGGGGTATGTACTAAATTCAGGCACCCTGACGTTTGATACGGGGTTAGAGTGGAGGGGGGGCTGGGGACTGGGGCCCCCAGTCGCCTCTCCACCCAGGTCTCTCCCTTCTAAACCCAATATCAAAGTCCTCAGCTGATCTTTCCTCATGCCACTTAAACCCTGGTGACCCTGAAGACCTGCCACACACTTTAAGCCATACTTATTCAGCTTCAACACCCTGGCAGCGGTAAGGGGCACCTCTAAAAATCTTCTAGCACCCTCCTCGCTATCGACTAGCCACTCCACAGGTCTTTCTCCCTCCGAGCCCGTATCATGACCTGACCCATCACTGTGTTCTGATGTATTAGACATGTTTGTGTACTGCAGTAATTATCACGGTTATAGAATGTGCCTTATCTCCGATGCAAGTATGTATATACTAATGTTATTTAAAGTCTTTAATGTGTTATATTGGTTGCTCCAAAAAAAAAACTCTATGTCCACTGTATTCCTCTAATCATAAGGAATCTCAAAACAAATGACCACTATATTCCTCTGTTCAGTAAATCCTATGCAAGGTCGCCATTTGTTACGTCCTGGGATATATAAACACTGGGCTCTTTCTATTGGACTAGGTATGCGGCAACAAGCAACAACGGAAAACGCTAGATCCAAACCCTTATCTATAAACCCAGGCAACAAACCACCCTAAACCGTCAAGAGTCCTGCCTGGACAACAAGGTATCCTATGACTCGGTTACAGGGTGCACGCACTATAGACTGCTGATAGTCAAGCAGGCTATATAAAAGATCACACAATTAAGTTGACTTAAAGCTTCAAGGAAAAGATAGATAACGGAATTAAAATGCAGAAACAATTTAATAACAAACTAGAAGAAAGTACATTTAACGTTACGTTAATTAATACAACTAATCACCCCTGCGTGAAAGAAGGTGAAAGCAAACAGTCCTCAAAACATCGTACCGGTAGACAAGATGCGGGGTTCTAAACTGCATGCGGCTACTGTAGGATCTGATGCTTAGCAAAGAAAGTACGTTACGGATTTAGAGAACTCTTAACTCATAAGCAGGAATAATTACATACAGTGAATAATGGCATAGGTATAATGAAATAAAGGCAGCAATTCGCAACATAACCACATACAGGTGTGCTTCTCACTCTTAGTCAGGCAAGCCTGCTCGGACAGAGTCTCTAAGCCCCACCCTGACTCACAATGCTCACAAAAACGGTAAACTGTGGCACAATAACAAGCATACAGAAATAATAAACCCCTAGCTGTTAATCTGCCAGGCGGCAGAGGTCTAGCCGGAAGGATATAGGCTTCGGATACCCGGGCTGAGCCACCTGCTCTAGCCTAGGGACGTTCCCAAGTCTGTGCGCCAAATTACTCTAATTGAAAGGGTGCTCTCTTGAGAGACTCAGATCGCAAGTATCTGACTCTCTCCTGGCGACCCTAAAACAAAAGCAAGACATGCTAGCGCAGTGCTGAGTGGACTAGGCAAGGGCCCTCACACAACACAACACTAGACACACAGGGACACAGACAAGAAAATGCCCCCAGACTCCCACGGGTATCCTAGTAAAGTCGTGCGGGTCCACAGGACTCGCACCAGCAGACTTTACTTAAAGGATTGCAAAAAGCCTCCCCTCTGGTCTAGCCCCTGCTAACCTGACACAAGAACACACTAGCAAGCATGAAACCACCAAATATGAGACAACAAAAAAGCTTCCTAGGTCTCATTAACAATTAAATCTCTGCATAAGGCCCAAAATCCTATCTAGTTATCTGAGAGCTCGTCGTTAATACAATAATAGATATAAGGTCTATCAAGGGGATGGGATAATTAAATAGATTGGTGAAGTAGTGGAAGGAAGGTATACAAAGTAAGAGAGAAAGTTTCTAAGTGGGGTTGAGAGGGATAGATATCAAGGGGGTCCGAAGGGTACGACAGTGAGGTGAGCTCTGAGTCTTGAATCTGTCTGGACCCCGCCCTAGGCATGCAGAATACATCCCAGGCTTGGCAACACTCAACACAGTTGCCGGGTCAAAATCGTCTACCCCGTGCGTGAATCGAAACTAAGCCTAACGTTGCCAACAAATGCATATGGCAACATCAGGCACGTCCCAAGCTAGACTCTCCGCGCGAAGCAACGTCCCCCAGCCGGTCTCTCTCTCCCGCTCGTCTCCTCCCACTCTCACTAGACTTACATCTTATATATTATAATGAAACAATCAACTATCGAGAATAAAATATACTAAGATGCTGTGACGCATGTCGAGTATGAGCATGCTGTACAGAACGCCCAGTCAGGCCCCACTCTCGCTAGGATCGTCAGGGCAGGAACTTTGGCTGTAGTCTGTGTAGAGTTTCCTAACTCAGTTTATGTGAACCGTTGTACTATAAGTATTATCATTATGTATTTTGTTTTCTTCTAAGTCAACGAGTTCTATTTTATATCATTAGATATAAGTATTGTGTGTGGGATTTATATATATATAATGATGCGAAGAGAGAGAGAGTTATGTAACACCGACCAGTGAGCGCGCCACGAGGGGTAGGCCTAATTCCCCCCTCCCTCCCTCCTCAAGCGTGGGAAGTTCTTTGTCGATCCCCGATTGAGAGAGTATGTGACGTCATGATTGCCGTTATGCTCGCTACGGGGCCGAGTATAAAAAGGGAGGTCCCGCCGCATTTTCCTCAGAACTCATCAGGCAAAGCGACCTCTCATATCCCTTGCAACTATCCATATTCTTCCGACTGATGTGAACTTTCTCTACTCTCTGAACAGCCTACCTTCTTCTCTTCTCGTCCCTGTTTATAACCTCAATGACCCCTTTGGTGCAGATTTAGTCAGCCAAAGTATTATCGCTTGAGTTCTCACGAGATAAGTGCCTGTTAGATAGCCTATTTTTGGAAGGGTTAACTAGAATAGGATTGATTGATGTTTGTTGCACTCGTATATGTATTTCCCTGTGTACTATTATTCATGTTCCTGTTTTCTGCTGGTTTAGGTAATGCTAGACTGGGATAGGGTTCCTCGAGTTGTGATTTCCTATGAGTGCTAGGTTGGTTGAACCAGCACAATTGCAACGGAGACGTGGGAAGCCTAGGTGGTCTTTTTGATTGTGTACCGTGTGAGTTTAGCACTGTGTTGCGAGTGAGGGCTTTTGCCTGTGCCACCCAACACTGTGCTATCTCATTTGCTTGACTTTGAGAGGATCGCCAGGAGAGAACCAGATACTAGTGATCTGGATCTCTCAAGAGAGCATCCCGTCAATTACCGTAATTTGGCCGCACAGTCTTAAGGACCTCGCTAGGCTACGAGCCGCTTGCTCAGCCATTGTCTCTTAACCTTAGATATCCCAGCTAGACTTTGCTCGACCAGCAGATACAGCATAGTATTGAAGCTTCTCCTTATGTATATTATTGTTTAAGCACTATTGATTTCATGTGTGGCACGCTTAGCTACTTCAGAGATTAGTGGCCCACGAGCACAATCTTAGTAGGCTATTGCCAGTGCATTGTCGGAGTACTTCTTCTTAATGTTTGCCATATCCTATTGCTTATTCTTATAATTCTTCTTATGTCAATTAAAGCCTTTAATTACCAGTGAGTTATTCATTAAATTGCTGTTCAAAATCCGATACTTACTTCTTACGAGTATTCGAGAAGCATCTAACTTATCAGAAGATTCCTTGCTTGATGCTCGAGGACTATTGTTTAACGTAACGTAATAGTGCCGATCCGAAGTAGAGGGTGGAGGACTTCTTAAGTTCTTAGTTCAAGGGTGGATTACTTCGGCTTCGGCCAACACTATTCTTTAGTGTTGTAGTACTTTCTTCTTTGTTTGATTGTTGACCAGACTAGATAACTCCCGTCTTGTTATTAGTCTGTTGTGTGAAACGCTAGTACCGAGTTCTTGTATACCCCGTTATAGCAGATAGAACTCTGGAGGGTAGTGGCGTTTTTTGTTCGGCTGGCAGTACTCTGGGGTTGGGATCGTGTGTTTCCGTTGTGGCAGCGAGCCATACTCGAGTCCTGTGTAAGAGCCCTAGTGTACCCGAGTGCCCGGTCGTAACAAATGGCGACCTTGCTTAGGATTTTGTGAACAGTATAATTTTTTGCAGAGTTGTACAACATTTGTTTGTTGGTACTTTAGCGTACATATTGAAGAATATTTTTTTTTGTAAGGCAATTAGGAGAGCAGTTAAGAGACTCCAGTTAATTTAGTAATTTGTGCTTGCATAAGGGAGTTTAACACTTTTGTCTCGAGAATTTTTTTGTGAACTTCAGTATGTCGGGCCCTAGTACTGACGAGGAGCGAGAGATGCTAAGTGAGGAGGTGCCGTTAGTAACTAGTGAGGAGGATGCTAGACTTTTTGTGAGTAAGCAGTACCACGTGACGGAGGAGAGGCTGACTGGGGTGAATGTTTATGGCTTGCACCTGATAGCCAAGGTTTTGGGTCTATCCAATGTAGGAGGGATGTCCAAGGGGGAGCTGATTTCCTGGGTGTTGCGTGGGCGACATGGGGTTTCGGAGGAGAGGGCGTTTGGGGGGGTTCCTCCCCAGATCCCCTCTCACTCGACTCCCACAGTGCCGTCCACTCAGTTGCCGGAGGTTAGCACTCTCCCACAGAGGGATGAGCATTGGAAGATTGGAGTGCCCTCGGGCGGTGCGTATGGTGGTTCCCCAGTTCTTGCCCCCCCTCCTTCAGTAGTGGCAGCTCCCTCTTCCGGCCTGTCTCCTGAGATGATATTTAAACTCGAGCTTGCTAAAATTGAGATTGAGGCTAGGAAGCAGGAGATGGAGAATGAGGCTAGGAAGCAGGAGATGGAGAATGAGTCTAGGAGGCATGAGAAGGAGATGGAGGCTGAGTCTAGGAGGTATGCAATCGAGGCTGAGTCTAGGAGGTATGCGATTGAGGCTGAGTCTAGGAAGCAGGAGAATGAGACTAGGAGGCACGAGGATGAGACTAGGAGGCACGAGGCTGAGCTTAGATACGACTCCGAGAAATATTGTGCTCAGATAGACTTAGATAAGACTCGTGCAGAGTCGACAGGGATTCGGATGGGCCGTGAGGGCCAAGTAAGAGAACAGTCCTTGTATCACTTAGGCAAGTTGGTGCCGGCATTTAGTGAAACTGAAGTCACAGAATTTTTTAATCGTTTTGAGAAGAAGTGTAGGGAGCATAATTGGCCTGAAGAGAAGTGGGCAGCTCTAGTCTCCTCAAGACTTACGGGTAAGGGTCTGAAGGCTTATGATGCACTGCCTTTAGAGTCTTGCATTGACTACCCACTATTGAAGAGAGCTGTCCTACGGGCATACGAGTTGCAACCAGAAACATATCGATTGAAGTTTCGGGGTGTTACGAAGACTAGGGAGGCGACCTTTCTTGAACATGCCCGGGACTTAAAAGATGCACTTGCTAACTGGACACGTTCTGAGAAAGCTGAGACGGCCGAACAGTTGACTGAGCTGTTTCTGCTCGAGCAGTTTTATAAGTGTACTGGTGCAGATATGACTTTAACTATTAAAGAAAAGAACCCTAAAACTCTACAGGAGGCAGCTGAGATGGCTGACCTCCGGCTATCACTAATTCGTGGGTGCGGGTCTGCCCAGCGTAGTGAGGCAGGTAACAAGGGGCGTGACGCCCCACCCCCCCGAGTTAGTGATATACATTATGCAAACAAGTACAAGAGCTATGATACCAAGACTGACCACAAGACTAACACCGTCCCATTTAAGAAGGGGCCGGGCCCTTCCCAGTACCAAGGGAAGCCCAGAGGGGAGTTGGAGTGTTATCTTTGTCATGAAAAGGGGCACTTTGCAAGAGTCTGTCCTAGCAAACCACCTACAGCAGCTGTGTCTTTGGCCTGCAACATTGGTGTGTCTCCGAAGTCTTCTGAGTTTGCCCGGGGCAGTTCGTCAGAGGCTGAGGCACAGCCAATGCAGAAACACCTGAGAGGCTCGAACCCTGCTCAGGATGTTTTTTGCGACCATAGAGGACGGGGTTGCGTGATGTGGGCGGGGCGCAAGCATGGAGTAGAGGTCTTGCGTGATACAGGTGCTTCCCAGACTCTGATGAATAACTTGACTGGCTACCCTATAAATGTGGCTCGGGTGGTAGTGGTGCAGGGTATTAATGCAACTCGGTCATACCCGCTGGTGCGGTTGGAGTTGGAGGTGGATGGTGTGACACGTGAATTGGATGTCGGGATTGTGGAGAAACTGCCAGTGGAGGGCGTCGACCTTCTTCTCGGCAACGACTTTGCAATGCCCGCTTCGGAGGTTCTACCCTTAGTCGTTGCCGAGAGGCCGGCCGACGTGAGTGGGGGAGAACAAGAGTGTGTCGAGCGGTGCCAGGCACAACCCATGGCGTGTGCTGTCACCCGAGCTCGGGCAGCTAAAGTGTCACAGCCTAGTCCTCCGTCTTCAGACCAGCAGAGGAACGATCAACAGGAGGAGGCTAAAGCTGGAGTTGGTTTTAAGAGTTTTGACTCGGCGGCTCTCCTGGGTGATTTAGTATTGGCACCTATGTTGGAGTCTGGAGAGGCCCCAGGACCTGTCACAGTTAGTGAGGAGGTAGGGCCGGAAGAGACTCCGGGGCAGCAACGTTGCACACGGAGAGAAAAAAGGATTGCTCAGTTTGATATTGGGGAAGGATTTGGGTTGCTTCGGAAGCATCTAGACAGGTTGGTTCCCTCAGATATTTGTAAACTGCAGTTGGAGGATCCGGAAGTTCAGAAGTGTGGTAATGGTGCTGTCGAGATTAAACACGAGGACGGGGAAGCATGTCATGTGAACCTGTTGGAGGAGTTTGTGAGGCAACCACCTGAGCAGCCTACTGTCCCTGCGTTGGTCTGCCGCGGCCAAGGTGGAGAAGGAGAGGGGGGCAGTAGGGCACAGGTGGAGGAGAGTAGGGATTGTCATGTCTCGGCGAAGCAGTGGGCGGGGGACACGAGTCTGGTGGCTGTGGAAGCGCTAGAGCACCTGCCTGAGCAGCAGTGTGCAGCACTCCAGCACCAGCTCGGTTCATACCCCACTGGTCGTGCCGAGCCCCTGAGTCTCACAACTCGGGCGGTGCGAGATGTTCCGCAGGCAGGTCACGTGACTGTTGAAAGACCGTTAGCCTCGTTGTTTCGGTGGTTTAAGGTGGGCGACGAGGCCTTGGCATGGTTGCCAGGTCAGGGTCGACCCATGGCTGCCAAGGGTGGTG
>JBAKBP010020037.1:0-43404 GCA_037953745.1 Lithodes maja
GTAAGCTTTCAAAAAATGTATGGGTCAAAACATTTGCAATTTGTGGTGGGTATACCCCTATTTTTCCACCAATTGCCTGGACTAAAGCCTCATTCTCCCCCTGTTTTCTTGGATTTCCCTGAAGATGTTTTGAGAGAATAGACGAAAGCTTGGTGTTCCATTGTTTCAATTTTCCTAGCGAGCTTTACTACATAATTTGATCACACGTATTTGTGATTTACCCTCCATATATATATACTGTATATATATATATATATATATATATATACTGTATATATATATAAATTATATAGTATTTAAAGGAAACATATGCACTACAAGAAAGACATTTAACCCTTAACTGGCGGGGCCCGCTTTAAGTTGGGCTCCAATTTGCAGCAAGTTAGGAGCATTATTAAGGTTTTTAAAGGGTTAAAATCGAGTGCAAATGGCCGGGAGCGCAGCAGGCCACACGTCCGACACCCTGGGCTTACCGCCGCCCACTGACTCACGCTCCGTCTGTTCTCAAGAGGCCGGCAGTGTTGCCAGTGTGACGCATGTCGAGTATGAGCATGCTGTACAGAACGCCCAGTCAGGCCCCACCCTCGCTAGGATCGTCAGGGCAGGAACTTTGGCTGTAGTCTGTGTAGAGTTTCCTAACTCAGTTTATGTGAACCGTTGTACTATAAGTATTATCATTATGTATTTTGTTTTCTTCTAAGTCAACGAGTTCTATTTTATATCATTAGATATAAGTATTGTGTGTGGGACTTATATGTAATGATGAGAGGAGAGAGAGAGAGATATTACGTAACGGGGATCAGTGAGTGCGCCACGCGGGCCGGTAGGCCTAATTCCCTCCTCCCTCCTCCCTTCCTCCCTTTCAGCGCGTGGGAAGTTCTTTGTCGATCCCAGATTGAGAGAGAATATGACGTCATGATTGCCAGTGGGCGGTCCTTAAGTAGTTTGAGATATGCCGCTAGAGGGCCGAGTATAAAAAGAGAGGTTCTTGCCACCATTTCTTCAGAACTCATCAGGCAAAGCGACTTCTCATATCCCTTGCAACTATCCATATTCTTCCGACTGATGTGAACTTTCTCTACTCTCTGAACAGCCTATCTTCTTCTCTTCTCGTCCCTGTTTAACCTCCATGACCCCTTTGGTGCAGATTTAGTCAGCCAAAGTATTATCGCTTGAGTTCTCACGAGATAAGTGCCTGTTAGATAGCCTATTTTTGGAAGGGTTAACTAGAATAGGATTGATTGATGTTTGTTGCACTCGTATATGCATTTCCCTGTGTGCGATTATTCATGTTCCTGTTTTCTGCTGGTTTAGGCAATGCTAGACTGGGATAGGGTTTCTGAGTTGTGATTTCCTATGAGTACTAGGTTGCGGTTGAACCAGTACAATTGCAACGGAGACGTGGAACGCCTAGGTGGTCTTTCTGACTGTGTACCGTGGGAGTTTAGCACTGTGTTGCGAGTGAGGGCTTTTGCCTGTGCCACCCAACACTGTGCTATCTCATTTGCTTGACTTTGAGAGGATCGCCAGGAGAGAACCAGATACTAGTGATCTGGATCTCTCAAGAGAGCATCCCGTCAATTACCGTAATTTGGCCGCACAGTCTTAAGGACCTCGCTAGGCTACGAGCCGCTTGCTCAGCCATTGTCTCTTAACCTTAGATATCCCAGCTAGACTTTGCTCGACCAGCAGATACAGCATAGTATTGAAGCTTCTCCTTATGTATATTATTGTTTAAGCACTATTGATTTCATGTGTGGCACGCTTAGCTACTTCAGAGATTAGTGGCCCACGAGCACAATCTTAGTAGGCTATTGCCAGTGCATTGTCGGAGTACTTCTTCTTAATGTTTGCCATATCCTATTGCTTATTCTTATAATTCTTCTTATGTCAATTTAAAGCCTTTAATTACCAGTGAGTTATTCATTAAATTGCTGTTCAAAATCCGATACTTACTTCTTATGAGTATTCGAGAAGCATCTAACTTATCAGAAGATTCCTTGCTTGATGCTCGAGGACTATTGTTTAACGTAACGTAATAGTGCCGATCCGAAGTAGAGGGTGGAGGACTTCTTAAGTTCTTAGTTCAAGGGTGGATTACTTCGGCTTCGGCCAACACTATTCTTTAGTGTTGTAGTACTTTCTTCTTTGTTTGATTGTTGACCAGACTAGATAACTCCCGTCTTGCTATTAGTCTGTTGTGTGAAACGCTAGTACCGAGTTCTTGTATACCCCGTTATAGCAGATAGAACTCTGGAGGGTAGTGGCGTTTTTTGTTCGGCTGGCAGTACTCTGGGGTTGGGATCGTGTGTTTCCGTTGTGGCAGCGAGCCATACTCGAGTCCTGTGTAAGAGCCCTAGTGTACCCGAGTGCCCGGTCGTAACAAATGGCGACCTTGCTTAGGATTTTGTGAACAGTATAATTTTTTGCAGAGTTGTACAACATTTGTTTGTTCGTACTTTAGCGTACATATTGAAGAATATTTTTTTTTGTAAGGCAATTAGGAGAGCATTTAAGAGACTCCAGTTAATTTAGTAATTAGTGCTTGCATAAGGGAGTTTAACACTTTTGTCTCGAGAATTTTTTGGTGAACTTCAGTATGTCGGGCCCTAGTACTGACGAGGAGCGAGAGATGCTAAGTGAGGAGGTGCCGTTAGTAACTAGTGAGGAGGATGCTAGACTTTTTGTGAGTAAGCAGTACCATGTGACGGAGGAGAGGCTGACTGGGGTGAATGTTTATGGCTTGCACCTGATAGCCAAGGTTTTGGGTCTATCCAATGTAGGAGGGATGTCCAAGGGGGAGCTGATTTCCTGGGTGTTGCGTGGGCGACATGGGGTTTCGGAGGAGAGGGCGTTTGGGGGGGTTCCTCCCCAGATCCCCTCTCACTCGACTCCCACAGTGCCGTCCACTCAGTTGCCGGAGGTTAGCACTCTCCCACAGAGGGATGAGCATTGGAAGATTGGAGTGCCCTCGGGCGGTGCGTATGGTGGTTCCCCAGTTCTTGCCCCCCCTCCTTCAGTAGTGGCAGCTCCCTCTTCCGGCCTGTCTCCTGAGATGATATTTAAACTCGAGCTTGCTAAAATGGAGAATGAGGCTAGGAAGCAGGAGATGGAGAATGAGGCTAGGAAGCAGAAACAGGAGAATGAGGCTAGGAAGCAGGAGATTGAGGTTGAGGCTAGGAGGCATGAGATTGAGGCTGAGACTAGGAGGCATGAGGCTGAGCTTAGATACGACTCAGAGAAATATTGTGCTCAAATAGATTTAGATAAGACTCGTGCAGAGTCGACAGGGATTCGGATGGGCCGTGAGGGCCAAGTAAGAGAACAGTCCTTGTCCCACTTAGTCAAGTTGGTGCCGGCATTTAGTGAAACTGAAGTCACAGAATTTTTTAATCGTTTTGAGAAGAAGTGTAGGGAGTATAATTGGCCTGAAGAGAAGTGGGCAGCTCTGGTCTCCTCAAGACTTACGGGTAAGGGTCTGAAGGCTTATGATGCACTGCCTTTAGAGTCTTGCATTGACTACCCAGAATTGAAGAGAGCTGTCCTACGGGCATACGAGTTGCAACCAGAAACATATCGATTGAAGTTTCGGGGTGTTACAAAGACTAGGGAGGCGACCTTTCTTGAACATGCCCGGGACTTAAAAGATGCACTTGCTAACTGGACACGTTCTGAGAAAGCTGAGACGGCCGAACAGTTGACTGAGCTGTTTCTGCTCGAGCAGTTTTATAAGTGTACTGGTGCAGATATGACTTTAACTATTAAAGAAAAGAACCCTAAAACTCTACAGGAGGCAGCTGAGATGGCTGACCTCCGGCTATCACTAATTCGTGGGTGCGGGTCTGCCCAGCGTAGTGAGGCAGGTAACAAGGGGCGTGACGCCCCACCCCCCCGAGTTAGTGATATACATTATGCAAACAAGTACAAGAGCTATGATACCAAGACTGACCACAAGACTAGCACCGTCCCATTTAAGAAGGGGCCGGGCCCTTCCCAGTACCAAGGGAAGCCCAGAGGGGAGTTGGAGTGTTATCATTGTCATGAAAAGGGGCACTTTGCAAGAGTCTGTCCTAGCAAACCACCTACAGCAGCTGTGTCTTTGGCCTGCAACATTGGGGTGTCTCCGAAGTTTTCTGAGTTTGCCCGGGGCAGTTCGTCAGAGGCTGAGGCACAGCCAATGCAGAAGCACCTGGGAGGCTCGAACCCTGCTCAGGATGTTTTTTGCGACCATAGAGGACGGGGTTGCGTGATGTGGGCGGGGCGCAAGCATGGAGTAGAGGTCTTGCGTGATACAGGTGCTTCCCAGACTTTGATGAATAACTTGACTGGCTACCCTATAAATGCGGCTCGGGTGGTAGTGGTGCAGGGTATTAATGCAACTCGGTCATACCCGCTGGTGCGGTTGGAGTTGGAGGTGGATGGTGTGACACGTGAATTGGATGTCGGGATTGTGGAGAAACTGCCAGTGGAGGGCGTCGACCTTCTTCTCGGCAACGACTTTGCAATGCCCGCTTCTGAGGTTCTACCCTTGGTCGTTGCCGAGAGGACGGCCGACGTGAGTAGGGAAGAGCAAGAGTGGGTCGAGCGGTGCCAGACACAACCCATGGCGTGTGTTGTCACCCGAGCTCGGGCAGCTAAAGTGTCACAGCCTAGTCCTCCGTCTTCAGACCAGCAGAGGAACGATCAACAGGAGGAGGCTAAAGCTGGAGTTGGTTTTAAGAGTTTTGACTCGGCGGCTCTCCTGGGTGATTCAGTATTGGCACCTATGTTAGAGTCTGGAGAGGCCCCAGGACCTGTCACAGCTAGTGAGGAGGTAGGGCCGGAAGAGACTCCGGGGCAGCAACGTTGCACACGGAGAGAAGAAAGGGTTGCTCAGTTTGATATTGGGGAAGGACTTGGGTTGCTTCGGAAGCATCTAGACAAGTTGGTTCCCTCAGATATTTGTAAACTGCAGTTGGAGGATCCGGAAGTTCAGAAGTGTGGTAATGGTGCTGTCGAGATTAAACACGAGGACGGGGAAGCATGTCATGTGAACCTGTTGGAGGAGTTTGTGAGGCAACCACCTGAGCAGCCTACTGTCCCTGCGTTGGTCTGCCGCGGCCAAGGTGGAGAAGGAGAGGGGGGCAGTAGGGCACAGGTGGAGGAGAGTAGGGATTGTTATGTCTCGGCGGAGCCGTGGGCGGGGGACACGAGTCTGGTGGCTGTGGAAGCGCTAGAGCACCTGCCTGAGCAGCAGTGTGCAGCACTCCAGCACCAGCTCGGTTCATACCCCACTGGTCGTGCCGAGCCCCTGAGTCTCACAACTCGGACGGTGCGAGATGTTCCGCGGGCAGGTCACGTGAATGTTAAAAGACCGTTAGCCTCGTTGTTTCGGTGGTTCAAGGTGGGCGACGAGGCTTTGGCATGGTTGCCAGGTCAGGGTCGACCCATGGCTGCCAAGGGTGGTGGTCAAAAGGAGGACATTGAGCAGATTGGTAAGGTCGGCTGTGGTATCGCAGTGCCCGGTCGTCGCATAGCCTCCCAATGCTGCTCTAGTCTAATGCAACAGCCCTACCATAGACCGACTGTATCTGGCCATGTCGCTGAAAGCGGTGATGCTGCGCAGGCAGATGTCGTCACAAGGAATGTGGGGGTGCGCATGTACGGTATCGGCGGGGAAGCCTTAGCAATAATGAACTGTGGGAGTGACTGCACAGGTGGTACTGATTGTCCCTCTCATGACCTGGCTGTTCTAGGGACGAAGGTGGAGAAGGAGGGAGACTACAGGTTAGAAGCTGCGGTCTCGGCTGGGTTGTGGGAGGGCACTAGGCATGTTGTTCGTGGAGACAGTGCAAGGCAGTTGTTTATTAGGCTATGGCAGTACTTTCGCATGTTTGTTGCTTCTCCAGGCCTGATGTACGGGGTAGAATCCGACATGCAGGCTGGAGATAGTGCAAGGCTCAGTTTAATTCCCTACCGTATAAATCCTGCTCGACAGCCTATGGTGCAAGCAGAGCTGGATTACGTGTGGACGAAGGATCTGAGGGATAAGGAATGTCGTGAGTGGTCGTTGCTTGTAACTTTGTCCGAGCGTGCTAAAGAGGTATGTGGTTTTGTTGTGGACGGGAGTACCTACCAGTGCAATGTTGTGCCTGACGGACTTAAGAATGCACCAGCAACGTGTCAGAGCCTGATGAATGAAAGTGAAAAGGACAATGATGCGCTGGGGCATTTCGAGATCTATGTTCCAGCCTATGGTCCGGTCGGTGTAGTTTACCCAGATCATTACCCTCTCGAGATCTTGGACCAGTTTCACAATCGGAATATGAGGCTGACCAGGTGGTCACTAAGGTTATTGGTATATAACCTGGACATAAGCCATATTGCCGGTTGTGACAACGAGGTTGCATGTGGTCGTTCAGGGGTATATGATCCTGGGTAAATTGACACACGGGTAGCCTCCTGCTTTGGTTTGAGTAGTATTTTGCGCTTGGTGCTTGTTGGCTCGCGGTTGTAGCCCAGCGTATTGGGTCGTAAAGCAGGATTGTTGAGCGTTTGGTATAGAAGAAAATAGGCTGCCCTTATAGTGCAGCCGGGAAAAAACATATTAAAATATAAAAATCATATAAAAACTCTTTCTTTTTGATATAGATAATTGTATAAGTTTGTCATAGCCTATAGTGTTTGAGTAGTCCACGAACTATCAAACGGCTGAGCTGCTGTAAGCTCGCTCTGGGAGCATGATATTATGTCTTTTACTATTGTTGGGAGGAGTTATGAAATGTGAATTTTTTTTTTATAAGATGTGTTTTAGTGATAAACTCAGCGTTGTTTTAGTGCCATGCGGTCGCTGGGTGTGAGGGGTTTGATGGGGTTCTGTATATCAGATTTTAGCTCAGGGTTGAGCAAGTAAAATCTTGGGGGAGGTGTGACGCATGTCGAGTATGAGCATGCTGTACAGAACGCCCAGTCAGGCCCCACCCTCGCTAGGATCGTCAGGGCAGGAACTTTGGCTGTAGTCTGTGTAGAGTTTCCTAACTCAGTTTATGTGAACCGTTGTACTATAAGTATTATCATTATGTATTTTGTTTTCTTCTAAGTCAACGAGTTCTATTTTATATCATTAGATATAAGTATTGTGTGTGGGACTTATATGTAATGATGAGAGGAGAGAGAGAGAGATATTACGTAACGGGGATCAGTGAGTGCGCCACGCGGGCCGGTAGGCCTAATTCCCTCCTCCCTCCTCCCTTCCTCCCTTTCAGCGCGTGGGAAGTTCTTTGTCGATCCCAGATTGAGAGAGAATATGACGTCATGATTGCCAGTGGGCGGTCCTTAAGTAGTTTGAGATATGCCGCTAGAGGGCCGAGTATAAAAAGAGAGGTTCTTGCCACCATTTCTTCAGAACTCATCAGGCAAAGCGACTTCTCATATCCCTTGCAACTATCCATATTCTTCCGACTGATGTGAACTTTCTCTACTCTCTGAACAGCCTATCTTCTTCTCTTCTCGTCCCTGTTTAACCTCCATGACCCCTTTGGTGCAGATTTAGTCAGCCAAAGTATTATCGCTTGAGTTCTCACAAGATAAGTGCCTGTTAGATAGCCTATTTTTGGAAGGGTTAACTAGAATAGGATTGATTGATGTTTGTTGCACTCGTATATGCATTTCCCTGTGTGCGATTATTCATGTTCCTGTTTTCTGCTGGTTTAGGCAATGCTAGACTGGGATAGGGTTTCTGAGTTGTGATTTCCTATGAGTACTAGGTTGCGGTTGAACCAGTACAATTGCAACGGAGACGTGGAACGCCTAGGTGGTCTTTCTGACTGTGTACCGTGGGAGTTTAGCACTGTGTTGCGAGTGAGGGCTTTTGCCTGTGCCACCCAACACTGTGCTATCTCATTTGCTTGACTTTGAGAGGATCGCCAGGAGAGAACCAGATACTAGTGATCTGGATCTCTCAAGAGAGCATCCCGTCAATTACCGTAATTTGGCCGCACAGTCTTAAGGACCTCGCTAGGCTACGAGCCGCTTGCTCAGCCATTGTCTCTTAACCTTAGATATCCCAGCTAGACTTTGCTCGACCAGCAGATACAGCATAGTATTGAAGCTTCTCCTTATGTATATTATTGTTTAAGCACTATTGATTTCATGTGTGGCACGCTTAGCTACTTCAGAGATTAGTGGCCCACGAGCACAATCTTAGTAGGCTATTGCCAGTGCATTGTCGGAGTACTTCTTCTTAATGTTTGCCATATCCTATTGCTTATTCTTATAATTCTTCTTATGTCAATTTAAAGCCTTTAATTACCAGTGAGTTATTCATTAAATTGCTGTTCAAAATCCGATACTTACTTCTTATGAGTATTCGAGAAGCATCTAACTTATCAGAAGATTCCTTGCTTGATGCTCGAGGACTATTGTTTAACGTAACGTAATAGTGCCGATCCGAAGTAGAGGGTGGAGGACTTCTTAAGTTCTTAGTTCAAGGGTGGATTACTTCGGCTTCGGCCAACACTATTCTTTAGTGTTGTAGTACTTTCTTCTTTGTTTGATTGTTGACCAGACTAGATAACTCCCGTCTTGCTATTAGTCTGTTGTGTGAAACGCTAGTACCGAGTTCTTGTATACCCCGTTATAGCAGATAGAACTCTGGAGGGTAGTGGCGTTTTTTGTTCGGCTGGCAGTACTCTGGGGTTGGGATCGTGTGTTTCCGTTGTGGCAGCGAGCCATACTCGAGTCCTGTGTAAGAGCCCTAGTGTACCCGAGTGCCCGGTCGTAACACCAGTAGTGAGCGTAGTGGGAAAGAATATGCCGCTATACGCTAAACTCCCATGTTAGTGGTAACACTGCGTGAGAACGACGAGTGCTACGTAGCTCGTTCTGGTCTCATTTTGAAGCTTTTAGCGCCTAGTTTTTTGCTGAATAAATTTCTTTTCATGCAGATAATTGATTGATCATTCAGGAGGGCCTGAATATGCCCAAAATAGCCCAAACCCCCCCCCACTAGACAAGGGTTAAACTGTAAGCTGTGAAGGTGGAGATGACTGTCAAACGTGAATATAAATTCCTTGGATGTCTACAGTCCGGGATAGAAATGTATGGAATATTTTAGTTAGCTGAAGGTGAAATATGTGCTGGATATTAACGTTTCACCGTTTGTTAGGGTCAACTTGAGTTTGTTCTCGGAAGGTTTCTGACAAATTTCCAAGTGAATGCTGCAGTTTAACCTTTGTCACTTGTTGACACCTTTGTTTAATTTGAATTGCATTTGCCTTGACTCGTGGGATTTTAATTAATGTATGTGTGTAGACTTTCACAAAGAGAGAACGATGTGAACAAGCAACGAAATATACACTTAACAGGAAACCTCAGGATCCTGATTCGTAGGTGGTGTAAATAACCTTAGCAAGACAAGAAGGTCTCCAGTGTTATCTTTTGGAACATTGTGTATATCACCGTGCAAACATTACAATGTTTACCCTAATATACAATACCGTAATACTCTTACAGCAAGCTTTGTCATATTAACCCTTAACTGTCGGCGAGCAACATAAGTAGAGTTAAATAAAGCTGGACTATGTGGCGGCGCTCGACATAGGTCGTGTGGCAATTTCAGCACGTAATGTTGCTGAGAGAGAGAGAGACAAGTGGTGGCAGGAGAGTAGCGAGCGTATGACTGCTCCAGACCACCGCGGCGAACCTACTGACACGAATCCCACCTCCTCCCTCCCTCTCTCACTCGCTATATACGGAATTGTATGGGGAAAGTGCCTAATTACATGCTTTTTGCACTCGCGTTGCACGGTTATTGCAAGAAAACTAGCCATCATAAAAGGATCGTTATGGTGTCATTCAAAAGCTCTGTTTATGCCCTTTCAGGGATAAATACTTGTTTTACGTTCTGGGTCTTATTTAGGCATGAAAATGATCACGTAAACAGCCCTATTTTGGCTAAAAACACCCCGCTGGGCGGTACATATAAATAAACCGCCTAGGCCGCTAATAAGGTGTTAAAACTACTATCTACCTACACTTTATTGGTACTATACCTTCGACCTTACGTAGTATGACCTTTCTTTGGCTCGTGATCTGCTCTTCACCTGCCTCCTTAACGTATTGTGAACATTCTCCTAATAATTAATGTTTACAGTATGGTTCTCTTCTTTCTTCTCCTCCCTCTTGTTTTCCTTGTTTCACCTCGTCATCTGTTGCCTCTACCCTTTACCCACGTCATAAGTACCCCAACTTTCCTTTTTGTTATATGTTCTATGGTTGAAGGAGATAAATGCAAAGCTGCTCACTAGAAGTATTTCCCTCAAAACTGAAATAGTGCCTCTCTCTCTCTCTCTCTTTCTCTTTCTCTCTCTCTCTCTCTATTCACACACCGGCCGGCTTTAGCACCGCCAACAGCTCCGCATCGCCACTGAGAAAACTCGCTCCTAATTTGAGTATTTCATATCCCTATTCCCTTTATTCATTGCATGAACAGAAGTTAAGTGCTTGTTTAACCTCCACATAGTTCTGTAGTTGCCGTGCATGTTATTTTATTGCTTTTCTGACTGATAAACATTGTTGTTTACATTTGTTATCCTAGCTTGTAGCAGACGACGCACACGCACCTCTAATAGACCTAGCTTTGTATTTTCTTATTAACTCTAGTAGTTATCGTATTCAGTATCCTACTGTAGCTATATATATCTGTAATTTTAGTTGTTGCTTGCATGATCTTGTAGTAACCTTTGACTGATAACTTTGTTTATCTAAATATAATCCTGCTTGACTAGCCTACAGTGACACCAGCAGCATCATCTGTTGATACAGTATATTAACCCCTTGTGTGCAGTTACACTATATTCTTATATAATCTCTATTTGGTGAATTGTATATTTAGTTACATATTCTATTATTATATATATATATATATATTTGTTTTGCTTTTTTAGGTAGATTATCACCCTCTGGTAGCCTACTTCTGCATATTTCATACTTTTTGTTTTCGGTTATTTTTGTTTTCGGTTAGTCTAGGGACTCTAGGCTATCATCCCTGGTGGCCTATTTCTGCGTACTTCAATTTTTAAATTTTCAGTTAGGCTATCACCGCTGGTGGCCTATTTCCGCGTACCGGTATTTCATCATTTTTGTTTTCGGTTATTTTTTGTTTTCGGTTAGTCTAGGCTATCATCCCTGGTGGTCTATTTCTGCGTACTTCAATTTTTAAATTTTCAGTTAGGCTATCACCGCTGGTGGCCTATTTCTGCGTACCGGTATTTCATAATTTTTGTTTTCAGTTAGGATAGGCTATCACCCCTGGTGGCCTATTTCTGTTTAAATAAAAATAAAATTGTTTTCGGTTCGGCTATCACTGCGTATTCAAATTTAATTTTGTTTTGTTTTAATTTTCGGTTAGGCTATCACCGCTGATAACCTATTTGTGCGTATTTCAACATTTTTGTTTTCGGTTAGGCCATTTAAGTAAGTGAAGCGACCTGAAGTGAGTGAAGTGTTTTTAAAGTGAGATAAGTGTTTTTAAAGTGAGTTTAGTGTTTTTAAAGTGAGTTAAGTGTTTTTAAGTGAGTGAAGTGATCTGAAGAAAGTGATCATCACCATGCCTCGTGCCTGTACGAACTGCGCCGGTAGGTTTGGTGCTTCCATGTTTGCTCCTGCCGATCCACAAGTCTGCCGACTCTGCCAGCAACGAGAGGATTTGACAGCAAAATTGGATGAAGCCTACAACAAGATCAATGCCCTCACCAGGAAGCTGGAATCACTCCAAAAGTTTGTAACACTCAACGTTGGAGTATCACTAACTCCAATTGTTTCAACTCCAGCATCCACCACCGCCCCAACGTCATCTGCCAGCAATCCAACACCTGCAGTAGCCACTGCAGCAGATGCTTCTGACGAACCTGAGCCGACATCAAACCAGGACAGCTGCCCTGTTCACCTTAGTCTCTCCCCCACTCCTCGTGCAAGAAGCTTGCTAGCACGAACAGTACTAACCCCTCGCCCCCGTTCTAATCACTCCTCTCCCCGACCTGTACGCAGAGTCCCGCCACCACATGTTTCCGGATTTACACCAGTGAGGAACGGTGCACGGCCAACGCAGAAAAGGTCTCATCTACCAGTCGCAATGTCAAACAGATTTGAGATCTTGGTAGAGATGGAAGACGAACCAGAAGAGACCAGGCTCGTTGGGGATTCCATCCTACGAGGACAGGTCGAAAAGTTCTGCGACAGAGTCCCAAATCGACGAAAAAGATTTTGCATCCCAGGAGCTAGACTAGACGAATATACCACAAAGGATGCAAATGAAAATACCCTTTTTGTCATCCATTCTGGTTCAAATGACATCATGCGCACCAGATCCGAAGAGTTGATGGAGAAATATCGCAAGATGATCCAGCACTACAAAAACAAGTCAAGGAATATCATAATCTCAGGCATTCTCCCCAAGATCGACGCACCTGACAAATTCTACGACAAGGCCTTCAGCACAAATAGCCGACTAAAATATTTGTGTCTGAAGGAAGAAGTTGAATTCATCAACCTTTGGGACAACTTCTACAACAAGCTTACTCTGTTCTGCAAGGATGGCACTCATCTAAACCCTGTTGGTTCAGCACGCATGGGTCGTCTCCTACACAAAGCAGTCCGCAGCCATGGATCAAAAAACGCCATCCGAGAAGAAGCAGCAGTGACATAAATCATCCAACGCCAAGCAAAAAATAGAGGCAACCGAGGACCACCAGCGATAAGAACCGAAGACAGCGAGGACCGAGGACAGCCATGAACATAAACGTAGATCCGACAAGAACCAAAAATATTATTAAAGAGCGTTCCGTGAGTTCTAAAATAACAACGTTAAAGATTTTCTATGCAAACGCTCGTAGCATACAAAATAAATTTTCAGATTTAGAGGAGCTAGTATTTACAGAAAATTATGATGTGATTGGCATAACAGAATCTTGGCTCAATACCGAAGGTAGAGACTTTTTAGCAGAGTATTCACTTCCCGGTTATGTAATGTTTGAGAAAAGCCGAATAAATAGAAATGGAGGTGGCGTTTTACTTTATATCAAAGAAACACTTAACCCTACCCTCTTGTCAAAACCTCAAATTGTGAACGTCGACACATCTTTTGTGCTAATAAAGAATAATAAAGGTACAAAAATAATACTTGCATTAATATACAGACCTCCAGCTCAATCAGTGCAAACTGACCGAGAAATTTATGAACAAATTGCAGATGTAAGTAACTCACAAGATACCGTAATTTTTGGCAACTTTAATTTACCTGTGTGAATGTTGGTGATGAATTCAGTAACAGCGACCATCGTACGATAACTTTCATTTTAAAGTTTACTAGTAACGAACCAAATAGTAGCATCGAAAAAGTCCCTAATTTCAAGAAAGCAAACTTCCATAAACTTAGAGCTATGTTTAAAGAAACTGACTGGAGCTATTTAATTAACAATAACAACATAAATACATCTTGGAAGTTATTCGAAACCACTTACCTAAAAGCAGTGCAAGACTGCATACCATCGAAAATACGGCGTCCAGGCCATAATAATAAGCCCAAATGGTGGAATAAAGATATTTCAAACTGTCTGCTTGCTAAAAAATTTGCTAATGATAGATTAAAATCCTCATAAAATAACGAAGAACGGGTGAAATTTGTAGAGCTACGACGCAAAGCCAAAAAGTTAATTAAGCAAAGTAAAAAGACCTTAGAGTTACATATTGCGAATCAAAGTAAAACAAACCCGAAAGAATTCTATAGTTATATCAGAAAGAAAAAAGTAGTTGCTTCAACTGTTGGACTGTTAGTCGATGAAAATGGAGAATACACCAAAGACGAAGTACAAATGAGTAATGCCCTCAATACCTTCTTTGCATCAGTTTTTACAACAGAAGACCTCAGTGATATCCCTACACCATCGCCGATTCAGATTGATAATTCAGATGTTCTAAGCAATATCACCGTTACAGAGAGAGAAGTATTGAATTGTTTAGATAAACTCAAGGTAAATAAAACGCCTGGACCTGATACAATCTCGCCTAGAGTTCTAAAGGAAGCTAAGGATGAGCTCTCCAAACCACTGACATTACTATTCAATAAATCCTTGCAGTCTGGAACTATGCCTGATCAGTGGAAGCTAGCCAACGTAACACCGATATTCAAAAAAGGAAGCAAATCCCTACCCAGTAACTATCGTCCAATTAGCTTAACCTCAGTTGTATGTAAAATGCTAGAAACGGTCATAAGAGACAGACTCGTAAATCACTTAGAGGAAAATAACATACTTAAAGATATTCAACACAGCTTTCGTAAAAAAACGTTCCTGTTTAACAAACCTATTAGACTTCTTCCACGATATCCTCAACCTCTACGATGAGAGTAAAGCTGTAGATATTATATACCTTGATTTTCAAAGTTTGACAAAGTTCCCCACAAACGTTTATTGCTAAAACTAAAAGCGCATGGAATACAAGATGGTGTGTTGAAATGGATAGAAAATTGGCTCAGCGACAGAAAGCAAAGAGTAATCATCAACGGTAAGGCATCTAAATGGACCAATGTAAGTAGCGGGGTACCCCAGGGATCCGTACTGGGACCAATTCTCTTTCTAATCTACATCAACGACATAGATGAGGGTCTCACCTGTACAATCTCAAAATTTGCTGGCGATACAAAAATTGCAAATAGCGTACTCTCAAAAGAACAAGTTGACGATATGCAACACAATCTAGATAAATTGTCATGTTGGGCCCAAATTTGGCAAATGAGTTTCAATGCAGATAAATGTAAAGTACTACATATTGGATACCTAAATGAGAAAGCAAACTATTCGATGAATGGCACTCAGCTTAAGAATGTAAACAGAGAAACCGATCTGGGAGTAACAATATCGAGTAACCTAAAACCGAGTCAACAATGTTCAGAAGTTGTTAAGAAGGCAAACAAAATAATTGGCTTTATAGGCAGGTCATTTGAGCATAAATCCAAAGAAGTTATCCTAACCCTTTACAATTCCTTAGTCCGCCCTCTTCTGGAATACTGCGTTCAATCCTGGTGCCCTTATTACCAAAAAGATATAAACAAGCTAGAATGAGTTCAACGTAGAGTTACCAAAATGATACCTAGCCTAAAGAACAAACCATACGAAGAGCGTCTTAGAGAATTAAATCTATTTCCTATAACCCAGCGCAGATTAAGAGGTGACTTAATTCAAGCGTTCAAAATCATCAAAGGCATCGACAATATGAACTGTAGTAAGTACTTCACTATCGACCAATCTAATTACACGCGGGGAAACGGTTGCAAAATTATTGGTAAATCTTTTAACTCACACAAATCTAAGAATTTCTTCTTCAATCGAGTTGTCAACTTGTGGAATGGGCTTCCCCGAGACGTTATAGACTGCAGCACCGTTGATTCATTTAAACTCCGCAAGGACAAATATCTCGCATCAAACCCGCGACTGACTGCGTTTGTAAATGAATAACTTTATTTTATCCCCCCCTCAGTTACTAACCCATCTGTCCCCTACTAACTTCCTAATCCTGCCACGGACATTAGTTCCAGGGCAGTAATTCCCTTTCCAATGCTCCCTTACCCACTCTAAACCACTGTTTGGACACTTGATCCTCAGTGTTTTGGAGGACAAGCAGCCTAGAAGGGTCACTATATTTGTTGTTGCTTGATTTCCTTTGTACTCCTTTGTACTCTATCAATTTGCTTCACCCGCCTGACTTTTCCCTCGCCCGGTGATCCACTCGCTTCCTTTGATCTTATGCTGTCCAGAGATTACCCGGATTGCAGAGAGAAGTTAAAACCGAAAACTCGAAAAAACAAATATAAAACACAACCAGCCTATAATATGATGCAGAGACATATCAGTGTCATATTAGTATATGAAGTTTATCGATAAATCAATTGCTAAGGGATTAAACTTTCCGCCAAGGTATAGTGATACATAGGAGGATATCACCGTATGAGAACCATGATATCAATTAATTAACTCACACACGTAGAACATGTACAAATATACACTCGCATTCACATACACACATAGTTCCCATGCACACATATACTATACAAGCGCCTGAACACATAGCTGGTCCAATAGTTAATGAAAAAGTTTATACTGAACATTGGTTAAGGGAAAACACTGACCTGGGCATATGTTTGAAGGGAATGCTTCCAATCTCTTGAACGAGTGCATATTTCACTACATGCGAGTTGGATAGGAACAGTACACACATAAAGCTGACACAGACACAGCCACACACACACACACACACATCATTAACAAGTACACCGAATAGCTAAACAGTTGTATAGCCTAGCCTAGCATTCACAATTCCTAGCTAAATTATTATGTGTTTTTTATAGATATATATACTTTTACATATTGTGACGTTAACCACTCCGTTAGAACCGCATGGCTTGTCGTACAGTGACTCGCTAGGATCGCCAGGGCAGTGGATGTGGCTACAGTTGATGTATTATTGTGTGCTTTTTTTCATATGAAAGCTCGTGTCATGGGCAGTCCAGAAAGGCTCTTTGTTTTCGCCCATGTCAAGGCTTTAAATATTTAATTGCAAAGTATATGTTTTATCATTAAGTAGTAATGATAGGATTTGAGAGAGAGAGAGAGAGAGTAGAACAGAGTGAGAGGAGGCGCGCAGTGTTTTTTGCCATGCTTGATGACGTCACAGCTGGCTGGCCTCTTGGAGGAGTTTTTTACCATGCTTGGTGACGTCATGTTTGGCTGGCTTCTTTGTCATTGGCTGAGGGAATTGTTACCGCTTTTTCTACGCGGCGTGACCTAGTGCTAGTATATATACAGCTCTCTCGCCACTCTCCTCCTCAGAACTGGTTTCTAGAATGCATCCCTCTTATCCCTTTGATACCTGTCCCCCTCACCGCACCTGAGAACCTTTTCCTCTGCCTATCTCTCTCATTTTCCATATCTTTCACCACCTTTTATTAATATTATACCCCCTCTGGTTAACTCTGCATAATCAGCTTCATGCTGGCCAGTTGTATTGTGCGTTAAGGTCTTATATAACCCATGTATGTTAGTTGTTAAGATAAGTTGATCATGAAGCATTGGTTGGCATTCATATTGTTCAGTACCGCTTCCTATAATTATTAGTGTTCTGCTGGATTAGATAATGCTAGACTAGGAGTCTGATACTATAAGGTATTGTTTCCGATGGGTGCTGGCTTTAGTTAAAAGCTGCACGACATACCTGAGAACTGGAGTTGATTGGGTAAATTCTAGTCTGTGTGCCATTGAGAGTAGAGCATGCACGAATGAGGGCTTTTTGCCTATACCATTCTGCACTGTTCTAGGCTCGGTTGTTTGTCTTTGAGGTACGCCAGGAGAACGCTTAATACTTCGGTATTAAGGTTTCTCAAGAGAGCTACCCTTCCCTATAACGTAATATTTGACGCACAGACTTGAGATTTGCACTAGGCTATGCGGCATGCCATGCGCACCAGTATCTCGTATCATTGACTCTAGCTAGACTTTATCAGTCACAGTAGACATTAAGTATATTAAACCAATTACTCTTTTTATGCATACCTGTTTATGATTACACAAGCATTTCGCAGCCTAGTTTGATGTATTGAGATACAAACGACTTAGGCTGTTTTTGTTGATAGGAATACTGCATTGTCGTGGCGATTATTATTAGTGTTGTAGCGTTTAGGATATTCTTGGCTCCGACTGCATTATATCTCCTGCCTTTTTGTGTGCATAGCCTGCACGAGCATTGTTCCGCTGCCTGCTTTTTTGGGTTCCATTTCCGATTCGAGCATCTTGATAGCATCTAACATTTAAAGAAGATTCCTTGTTGGTGTTGAAGGACTTTAGGGCACTTTCTTTCATGCAGGAGTGCCTGACATTTATTGATTAAAGTAACGTAAGCTGTAACTTCTCTTACCACCTTACTTTGCATACCATAACCAAGCACCTTCGGTTATAGGTAGTAATAGGCTGTTTTCACATAACATTAAGCCTAGAGTAGACGCACATTTATTGAGAGTTTAATAACCTATTATTGCATATAGAACTCTGGAGAGTATTATTTTTGTGTTCTTTGTTCACTGGGAATATACATCAGAGGTTGGATCTAGCGCTTTCCGTTGTAGCATTTATGCCATTACTAGTCCAATGAATAAGAGCCCTGATATATTTAAACCTCAGTCGTAACAAATGGCGACCTAGCCAGGATTTGGTGAACCAACATTTATTAGCAGGGAACATTTGTTGTTTTGGGGAATATTTTGCGGGGATCAGCAAGAATATTTTTTTTTTGCAACATAGTATAGCCCTTGAGTATTTCCGAGAATTTTTGTGTGTATATTGAGGTATAAGAGTTTGGGGTGCTTCTTTTCTGAATATTGAGGTGGGAAATTTTTGTGAGCATCATGTCTTATACCGGATCAGAGGAGAATGGAGACACAGTACGTAATGTCGAAACTGAGGAACAGCAGCATGATGAAAGGGTTAATCAGGTGAACTGTGAGGAGGATGCTAGGATAATTTTGCAATGGCCTGTTACTGCCGAGCGGTTGGAGGGTATGGATCGGTATGGTCTTCAATGCCTGGCCACAGCTATCGGTCATGCGGGTACTAGCAGCATGACCAGGGTTAACTTGATAACGTGTATACTGGGCAGGGTGACTGGTGAGCGAGAAGGGTTGAGTGCTCAGAGCCCTTCGGCCATGCTTCCCCTACACTCGACTCCCTGCCATCCCAGTAGTTTGCCGACCCCGAGTACGCTTCCACAGGTGGGTGGTGACTGGCAGGGTGGGTTGCCCCTGGGGTAACCACCGGTAATTTCAAACATTGTAGCACCTTCACCTCCTCCAGGGTTAACCCCAGAATTATTGTATCAGCTCGAATTAGCTAAGATTCAACAGCAACGAAGGGCAGGTGAGCTTCAGCAGCAATTAGAATTAGCCCAGATAGAAGTGAGAGCCAAGCTAGCAAAAGACAAAGCTGATTTAGAGTCGACTAGGTACTGTGCCGCCATGGACGTAGAGAAGTCGCGAGTAGAGACAACGGGACAGCGACTTGGGGCTGGTAACCGTGCTCCTGATCAATCTCTCTCACACTTATTGAAACTGGTTCAGGTGTTTGATGAGAGTGGGGTAACAGAATTTTTCGCACGCTTTGAGAAGAAGTGCCAGGAACACCAGTGGCCAGAGAATAATTGGGCAGTACTTGTATCCTCTAGATTAATAGGCAAGGGTCTTAAATTCTACGATGCGTTACCTTTGGAGTCATGTATTGTGTATGAGGATCTCAAGGAGGATGTCCTGAGGACTTACGAACTGCAACCAGAAACGTACCGTTTGAAGTTCCGGGGTGTAACCAAGGGAAGAGATAGCACCTTTTTGGAACACGCCCGGGACTTGTCCGATGCTATGGGGAACTGGCTCCGATCTGAGAAGGTAACAACATTTGATGGAGTTAAGCAGTTAATGATGTTGGAGCAGTTCTTTAAGAGCACGGGCGGTGATCTAACTTTGAACTTAAAGGAGAAAAACCCAAGAACTCTAGTCGAAGCAGCAGAAATGGCTGATCGACGGCTGTCGTTGATTCGGGGTTGCGGGTCCTCACAGAAGTACGATGCAAGTGCTAGGGACCGTTATCCTCCCCCTCCCCGTAGCAATGACACATTTAAACAAAAGAGCAATGTAACTAAAACTGAATCCAAACCTGACACCACGCCGTATAAGACAAGTCAGGGGCCTTTTACATCACAGTATAAGCCGAAACCGAAATTTATGTGTTTTAAGTGCCACCAGGAGGGTCATAAGGCAAATGAATGCCCTAGTCGACCTCCTCCGGCAGCCGTGTCTTTTGCTCACGGCATTGGAGTGTTCAAGAGGACATCGGAGTTTGTTAGAGGCAATTCTTCCGAGGTAAATACACTGCCAGTGCAGAAGGATCCGGAAGGCTTATTCCCTGTCCCTGATGCCTTTAGTGACCACAGGGGACTCGGTTGTGTGGAGTGGGGGGGGGTAGAAGACATGAGGTGAGAATTTTGCGTGACACTGGGGCATCACAAACATTGTTGAGGAATTTCACTGGTAAACCTGTAAATACGGCGCGGGTGGTTGTGGTTCAGGGAGTTAATGCAACAAGGTCATACCCGCTTGTAAGAATGAAGATGGAAGTTGATGGTGTGTCTCGTGACCTGGATGTGGGAATTGTGGAGAAGTTGCCTGTTGGGGGCGTCGACCTCCTTCTCGGCAACGACTTTGCGGGGCCTACTTCTGAGGCTCCACCCTTGGTCGTTGCCAAGAAGCCGGCCGACATGAGTAGGGAGGAGCAGGAGTGGGTTGAGAAGTGTCCGGTGCAACCTATGGCGTGTGTTGTCACCAGATCTCTTGCATCCAGGGAGTCACATTCTGGTCAACAGTCTTTAGACAAGCGGAGGAAAGGTACCGAGAAGGGGTTGAAAGTTGATGCGGTTGAGAGTTTAGTATCAACGGACATTCTCGAGGACTCATTATTAGGACCGATTTTCGAGTCTGGAGAAGACCCATTAACTGTTACTAAGAAGGCAGAGGATGGGCTTAAAAAGACGAGGAGACAGCAACGATACACAGAGAGAGAGCAACGGGAGGCTAAATTCAATGTAGGAGGGGGGCATGAGTTGTTTCGCAAACACTTAGATAAGCTTGCTCCTTCGGACATTCGTAAATTGCAATTAGAAGACCCGGAGGTTCTTGAATGTGGTACCGGTGCTGTCGAGTTGGAGGAGGACAGTGATGCACAGTCGGGAGATTTGTTGTCATAGATGGCATATTGTACCGGCGATTCCAAGATCCGCAGAGGAATTGGGAGGGGGGGTCAGGAGAGGTAGACCAGCTGGTCATGCCGAGGGTTTGCAGGGAAAGCTTACTTAGGTTGGCTCATGATGTACCACTGGCGGGACATCTGGGTGTCCGTAAGACGGTTGCAGCCTTAGGAAAATTATTTTGGTGGCCTGGTCTGAGAGCACAAGTTGTGTCATGGGTGGCAATGTGTGATGTGTGTCAGAAGGTTGGCAAACCAAATCAGAGCATTCCTAAGGCGCCGTTACACCCCATTCCTGTCAGTGGGCCTCCCTTTAGTAAGGTTATAGTTGATATGGTTGGTCCCCTTCCCCCTACAAGTGCCGGAAACAAGTTTCTCCTGACCATCATGGATGTAACAACAAGGTACCCTGACGCGTACCCTATGAGAAATGGGTCAGCGAAGACTGTGGTCCGAAACTTGCTAGTGTATTTTTCCCGGTATGAGAGTGGGAAAGGTTGGGATCTTGGCCTGCCATATGTTTTGTTTGCTGCACGGGAGGTAGAGTTGTGGACAGATGAAACAGATACAGCCTTGGTCTGTCCAAGACCTCAATAGAGGGCAGCACAATTAGTGCCCATAAATTATCTGGTTACAGTGATGGTTACAGTAGGAGGTGAAGGTATGGGGTGGAAGGAGGGTACAGGAATGAGAGGGGGAACTAGCGGCGAGGTGGTAGCAGGTGGGGGTGGAGGGAAGTGGTTGGCTAATAACTTTACTATGAAAACATAATTTTGTGTTTTGAATATTCTATGGTATTATGATTGCAAAATATTGGATTGCTGGTATTAATAAAACATAATACTGCTAAAGTTGTAGCAAATTGAAACAGACATCCTCCAATATGAAACTGTGTGTTTTTACCTCAAGAATCTTAGATGGGAGAGGGGAGGGGGTATTATTATTATTATTATTATCAGTATTATTATTATTATTATTTTTATTATTATTATTGTTTGTACTACTATAAGGACTAGCACCAGGGTGGCAGGGTGTCAAACGAGAGCCGATTCCATTATTCTATCTATCTATCTATTGCCCGACGCCGTGATCCCCGAAGGTGTGGCCACGAACGAACCGCCCCCATGCACCTCTGTCCCCAGTCAGTCGACGCCCCTCCCCCCAACCAGCACTGCCTTCGTTCATATACTTCCTCACTCCATCCTTCCACCTCTCTTTCGGTCTACCTCTCCCTCTCTGTCCCTCCAGCTCGCTCTCGTACACCCTCTTAGTCATTTTCTCGCTTTCCATACGTTCCATATGGCCGAACCATCTCAAGTTGTTCCTTTTCACACTTTCCAGCACATCTACCTCCACACCACACCTCCTTCTTAATTCCTCATTAGTCTGTCTAAGCCTCCATCTAACTCTGCACGCACTTCTTAAGTAATTCATTTCCACTGCTCTCACTCTTGGTCTGAGTCTCTCAACCAACGTCCAAGCTTCGCTTCCGTAAGTCAGTGTCGGGATTACCACACTGTCATGCAAGGACTTCTTCACTTCCATACTGACCACCCTATTTCTTGTTACTGCTTTCAGCGTTCCTACATCCCTCTTCCCCTGTTGTACCCTCTCCCGCACTTCTTCATCCATAGTCCCACCTTTAATCAATATACTGCCCAGATACTTAAAAGAGTTGACGATCTCCATAGCCTGACCGTTCAGCTTCACCTCACACTCTGTGACTTCACCCCTTTCGAAGACCTTGCTTTTCCCTGCATTTACCTTCAAATTCCGTTTTTCGCACACTGTTCCAAACTCATTCCATTATTGTTAGTGTTTATTATTGTATATGTAAATACAACAGTATGGTTTATAGTTCATAATATGTCTTCGGAAGTGATAAAATGGCCAAAGCAATGCTATTCCATGTTAATTTGCTTGTACTCCTTCTCATATTCATTTAAGTCTTCACACAAAATTGCTCCTGTTTAACACCCTGAGCCCATGAACACTATGTGGCACTAAAACTCATGATTAAAACGGCAGAGGTAAGCTAGGCAAATTCCAAAAAGATACGAAGCTATGGGGAAAAAAACGTTACATGAAAGGTAGAAGACGAGCACGAGACAGAACATACATAAAGAGATCAAGATACAAAGTGGGGGTGACAAACTATAGAGGGCAACCTAGCAGTAGTGCAGGATAGAGGTAGGTGGTGGTGGATTACAAAGAAACCTGTGACTGGAGTGTGAATTATTATATGAAGAACAATTAATTTAAACTTTGGTAATGGCATAATAAATAAATTGTCTAACATCTCACTTACCCACCTTCGATTGTGATAGTAATATCACGAATTCTTATGCATAATACCACAAGCTTTGATAAAATTAGGTAGGTGTGTGTAGCATGATAAACGCGCTATAGGCAACTTGCTCTCTCTCTCTCTCTCTTTCTCTCTTTCTCTCTTTCCTATTGGAACATAAGCACAAACCGTTTGTCGGTTGTATATCTAATTTACTTTGAAACATTATATATATATATATATATATATATATATATATATATATATATATATATATATATATATACACAGTATTACAGTAAATAAAGCAAGGTTTATCTACCTATTTATCTTTGCTATATTTAGTGTATGTTTTAGTTTGCAGTTTTACTGTTAGAGCAAACTGGGTCAACCGTGATTATATTTTCACACTACACTATTTGTATTTGCAGTGCATTTCCTTGATTTTGTAAAATAAATACTACCACATTGTTTTAGACATAATTGTATGCAACTGACAGCAGCCCTTTCTCTGTATCATCGTACTTTCTCTATCCTACTTACAAAGCCATAGGCGGATGCAGCAAACTCACTGGCTCTCATGTTCCCGATTTTGACTCCTGAATTCTCCACTTTATGGCTCAAATTATCCTGTCATGCTCATACTAAATACGTCTGTGTTGTCTATCTTTCCCTTAACTCTACTGACTTTCCCAAATTCTTTGAGTATCTAAACTCTTAACTGGAACACATCCTAGCCATCTCTCCTTTCTCAGAAATCACCATCTTAGAAGAATTTAACGCTCACCACCACCAATTGCTCTCCTCTCATTCCACTGACCAATCTGGTGAACAATCTATATTTTTCTATCCTAAATGACCTACAGTAGAGCAGTTGGTTCAGCAACCCACCCGTATGGAATCCTGGTCAAGATACCTCTCTCTCTACCTGTTCGACACTATCATTAGATATTGGATAGCTCAGTGCATTTAATATAGAATCGATGAAAGAGTGTTTGGTGAGTCGAAGAACAGATGTGGCTTGATTCTGGGCAGAAACATAGGAAGAATAAGATTCTTGAGTTTGAGTTTGTACCGTTTGAATGCTTCATCCTTATTGTGGACAGAAGTAGAACAAGCGTGAGTAAACCAATTTTTGTTTACATTAGTCTGAGGGAAAGAAAATGGAATGTATGCCTCCATGCCCCAGAGGATTACCTTGGTAATGCGTTCAGCACTCTCCAAGGATCCCCGGCAACGGAAGCAAAAGTAATTCCATGGGAAATCAAAGAAATACTGCCGGAGAACCTCCCAGTCGGCAGTGCCAAAGTGCTACAATTTCCGCCGGCTGGCTAGATTGGCTCAATCGGGTGGCCGTGCTGGAGAGATAGGACAGGTGAGCAAGATAGGTAAGAGGAGCCCAAATGAGGGAAAAGATCGACAGTATAAGAGGAAGGGTTAGACGTTAGAAACAAGTCAAGAATGTTAGGCCGATTTCCGATGCTATCCAAATATACCTGGAGTGAGTGGGTTCGAATCTTGGTCAGGTTACCTCTCTCTGAACTATCCAACTCTAAACTCTTCTCTAGCTTTCTGGTATCTAGCCAAAAACCTCTCCACCAATTGTTTTTCTTCGTCTTTCCCTCCCCTTTTCCACTCTGACGGCACTACCGTCACTTCTTCCTCTGACAAAGCTAAACTCTTCACCCAAACTTTCGCTAAAAACTCCACCTTGGATGATTCCGGGTGTTATTCCTCCCTCTCCAACCCCCTCTCTCCTACTTATACCTAATATCCTAATCTCTTTTAAATATGTGCTCTCTACCCTCTCTGGGCTTAATACTAAGAAAGCGTGATGGTGTTTCTCCTGTTGTACTAAACAAAAATGTGCTTCCGTGCTGACTCCCTGCCTAGGCAAACTCTTTCGTCTCTGTCTCTCCTCTAATGTCTTTCCTTCTTGCTGGAAGTTTGCTCTCATTCAACCTATCCCAAAGAAGGGGTGATCGCTCTCAAGCCTCCAACTATCATCCAATTGCTCTCATTTCTTGCATCTCTAAAGTTTTGGCAACTATTCTTACTTCGAAATTTCTTAACCCTCTCACGACCATATGACGCAGAGGTTGCCAGATTAGCAATAAGAAATAGAGTTCTCTCACTCTTATAATTACCTCTCCAAAATTAGTTTTCTGCCCACAGCTAACTCAAAGACAACTGCAGAGGTTAAAGTAACTAAACTAAAGGTTTCTAAATACCCCTGATGGTAACAAAGGTTTTAAAGTATCCCTAATAGGCTCAAAATTGCATCAAGAACGTGAGAGGGTTTAAATAAGCATCTCTCTGCCCATGTGATCTACTTTCAGATCGCCAGTATGGCTTCCTCAGGGGTCGCTCTACTAATGATCTTCCTTCATATCTTACTAACTTTTGGTCATCCTCCTTTCATGATTTCGGTGAAACCTTTTCTATTGTGCTAGACATAGCTAAGTTCTTTAGTAGAGTCTGGCACAAATCTCTAACTTCTAAACTACCCACCTTTAGTTTTTGTCCCTCAATTTGTGCCTTTATCTCTATTTCCCTTCCTGGTCGTTCCATAGCTGCAGTTATGGACGCTCATCTTTCACTTCCTCAATCTATCAACTATCAGCTATTCATTAATTTGCTGATGACTCTACCTTACACTATTCAACTAGTTTCTCAGAACCCCCCAGCAAGCAATCTCTCAAAAAGTCATGTGACGATGCCATAAAACACTATCTTCTGACCTATCAACAATTCCCATTTGGGGCAGAAAATATATTGTTGCTTTTGGTGCTTCCAAAACCCATTTCTCCATTTCCCCATCAAGATCTCCCACAGGACTTTCCCTTATACTTTAACAATACACAAATCAACCTTTCGTCTTCTCTCAGTATTCTCGGTGTCTCCTTTTCTCCTGATCTCACTTGGAAGGATCATATTACCACCCTTGCTAAAACAGCTTTCCAGAAGCTGGGTATGCTCAATTGTCTCCGGGGGTTCTTTACCCCGGCACAGCTTCTTGCTCTGTACAGAGGCACAATGCATCCATGTATTGAGTGTTGTTCACATGTGTGGGGAAGATCCTCTCACACAGCATTCCTTGACAAAGTAGAAAAGAAAACCTTTCGTCTCATTAACTCATTAACAGGTCCACTCCCTGACTCTCTGCGATCTCTCTCTCTTCGTCGCAAAGTTGCATCTCTCTCGCTATTCTACCGATATTACAATAATCAGTGTTCCTAACCCTCTTTCAATGTATACCACCTCCTCTACGAAGAGTACGTAGAACCCGTCTTCCAACACAATCCCACCCTGCTCTTTGCAGCTCTTCAACCCAAGAGTGAAACGATATTCCCAATCTTTCCCCTATTCAACAGCTGAGCTCTGGAACGCTCTACCCTGAATCCATTTTCCCCTCATCCTATGACTGTAATTACTTTAAACTCCGTGTGTCCAGGCATTTTGGCTAGAACATTCCTTGATTTTGGCCTCGTCACTCTTTCAACTATGGGGAAGGCACTCGTCATAGGCAGTTCTGCCTTTTGTCTCACTAACTCACATAGCAAAATTATCTCCTAACTATAAAATGGCCATGCTTTTATTTCAGTCTCGCTCTACAGGTTTTGTGTGAGTCAATTATTTAGCAAGAATAAGATTACCCTCTTTATTGGTTTATAAGGATGTATAAAATCTAGAGTTACCAATAATGCTATTGTAAAGTCGGGTTGTAACTAAATATATTAACTCCCTCAGACATATTATGTTCCAATAAGTCCGAGGAGGCGGGAGCAGGATCATTGCCACTGCCTCGCACTACACTCATAACAACACTGCGGCCGTTAGAATCATCGGAGGAGGCTGAGGTTGCCACCAACGGTTTTATCGTATGGTAACTTATCGGACTTACTGAGCTCATATGACGCAAAATCGCGTCATAAACTTATTGGAGAGGTATAGAGATAAGTCCATATGATGCGATCGCGTCATATGAGTTTTTGGTTATAAGTTCCATATGACGCGATCGTGTCATATATGTCTGAGGGAGTTAAGAAATCAATGGACCTTATATTATTGATTGGCAATATTTGTCAAGATTGTATTATTGGTAACCTAAAGAAATATTGAATTAAGAAATGTTATGTTACGTGCAATACTTTGAATGCCCCATAAATGAAATATATGCGTATATATTCCATACCAAGTGTGTTTTTTCGCACAACAATTCTGACAACAATAAACACGGAAATTCTGCATCTCCTCCCTTTTCAACCATCTATATATACCGACCTTGTTGTTAAGTTTTATGTTATTCACAATTTACTGTTAAATAGTATACGAAATCACAGGTCATATATTCACATAAATGAAAATTCACCCTGTTTTTTAAGAACGGGATTAAATTATTAATGGGGACTGATAATTCGTTACTCCCGTTTATCTTTTTCGCCTTTATAATTATCTCTTCCTGTTTTCTGTAATCTATTAACAGTTAATTCATCAACCTTTATGTATCTTTCCTGGTTCATTTTTCTCTAGATTGTTAGTAGCTATATATCTCAAACATTCGAAGTCTACTTTTGCCTATGTCATGATATTATGAATGTCTCTAACTACCTTAAACACATTTATATATCATAAAGCAGCACAAGGCATTATTTTCGTGTTGCTAGTTGTATATACTATGCATCTTTGCTCACCATAATTATTATAATCCTATTCAGTATTTTCATTGTAATGTATTCCCAACCAGCTTAATACGTGTAAGCTTTTCACTTTAATTTCACGATCATTATAAGATGTTCCTCAGTTTTGGAATGCTATTTATCTATAAAATCGGTAGTGGCTATCTCAATTACTCCTCCAACTACAAGACTTCCCGCCAAAAATTAATGAACTCATTTACTATATGCCATAATAAGTGAAGAAGCGTATCCTCATATCTCTGAGGCACTAACCAACTGTATACAGCTTAGAACCCGTAGCAAGGAATGGCCCTAACGCTATCCATTTAACGCTTCCACTTGTACTGATGCCGTCAACACGGAACAAAAACACCAGGTATACCGGAAAGGTTCTGCATAATCGTGTTTTCATTTGATATTAATTAAGCTTACACCACCCTTGCATCATTATTGTTGAGCATATCTACCAAGAGGTATAACCAATAAATATAACTTAGTTTTTAATGTGGGGATATTATTTTATAACATGGTCTTTTGCACCTCTATACCGAAACTTTGAGGATTGTATGGACACATTATATATAACTGGTTGTTTTTCTTGAACAGGTGTATTGCTATGTAAATATATATTAGCCATCCTTTGTTCATTAATTTATTAATTTATTAATTTATAATATTATACTAGCAGGGGTACCCGGCGTTGCCCGGGTTTAAATTCTACTACCATAATCACCATCATCAATCACTACTACCACAATCATCACAATACTACTACTACCATAATCACCGGCCTCGACCTCCCTGTGCCTCATTAAACGGCGACCTCGATTTCGGCCGCTAAGTGACCTCCGATTTTGGATCTGACCTCATCCGTACCCCCATTTTGGGAGGCTGCGAACAACTTTTGCTTCCATACACCTTTCCGATCGGAGGCCTCCTTCTGCCCCAAACGGCCATTTTTTTCATTTTGTTTTTCAATTTCGGCCTCGAAACGACCTCCGATCGTGGCCTCGCCTCTATAACCTGACCCAGGTCAATTGACACCCACATGCAAAGTTTCAGCTCCCCAGGTCCAAAACTGCGGCCGCCTATTAAGAACACACAGACAGACACACGAACTGATTTAATAATATAGATTGTTTAAATGCCAACACTGATAACACCTCCGGTACACTTGGAAAACACTTTAATTGGCGTGTCTTTGATACCGTATTATATACACCATAATTATATGCATTACATACTTTCGTTACTACTATGACCTATACACTCACCATTATGCTGAAACACCAACTATAATATTGGAAGTTTGACTGACTCACCAACTGACAAATATTAACAATTACTATATTTCCCCTTGTTAGATAACCAACAGGTAGTTCAGTTGTTTCTGACGCTCCCATGTTTGAACAATACCACGTTCCCGATATCACAACTCAGTAGGCGCTCTAAGCAGAGAACAAAAATAAAGTAGTACTACATTAGAGATTTAAGATATCATATATTTGAATACCTATATGTCACATACTGTATATATTGTATATGGAGAGAGAGAGAGAGAGAGAGAGAGAGAGAGAGAGAGAGAGAGAGAGAGAGAGAGAGCAATCGCAGGTTAGCAGCCTGTAGCGCGTTTATTATGCTACACAGACCTCACGACTCCAATATTTCGCATTCATGATCCCACATAGGCCTAGTGATCAAAACACAAAATGTATTATTCTTTCACAGTAAAGTATTTGGCCAACCACTTCCCTCCACCCCCACCTGCCACTGGTTACCCCTCCCACTCCTGTACCCTCCTTCCCCCTCCCTCACCTCCCTCCCTCCACCCCATACCTTCACCTCTCGAGCCCGACGCGCCAACCCGCCAACAGCACTTCGCTCTCGCTGCTCGAAATCTGACCATAACTTGAGTACTCCATTACTCATCCCCTTATTTGTTTGCATGAGCTGTAGCTAAGCTCTAGCTTAACTGCCCTGTAGTTGCTTTGCATGTAATTTTGCTGTGTTTTTGACTGATAAACGTTTGTTTATCGAGACTGCTTTTGTTTACATTTGTACCGGTTAGTGACGACCGACGCTCTAAAGTAAACAAACTATTTGCTTGTTTCATATTATAAAGTTCTAGCACTTATTGTAGATATTTTAGCCCTCACTGTAGTTAAGTGCTTAGCAAACCACCCAGTAGTTATCTTGCATGACATTGTACTGTAGTTTTGACTGATAAACGTTTGTTTTTCAAAATTCTATTTGTCAGGTTAGTAGAGACGCCGCCGATACCAGCGCCACCTGTGTACGCATAAACAAACCCTCTTCTTGTATTTTATATATCAAAGTCTAGCCAATACTGTACTTGGTTGAACTTTTTTATCTTGGTTATCTATATAAATCGCACACACTAACATTTGTCAAGATAGTTTTAATATTGGGTTAGAATAATTTAGTTACTGTAATACTTTTTGATAGCCTATTTATTAATCGCATTTCAGATACTTGTCACCATAATAGGCCTCTCACACTCTTGCCAGGGATATTACTAACTCCATTATTATTATTATTGTGTCGACCACTGTATAAACTAATATACAGGCTTTAGCCTAACTGTGTCATACTGCTAACATAATTTTATGTTTATTTTCAGGCATAAAATTGTGTTCTATTGCTAACATATTCTTTTTGTGATCAACATATTCTTTTTGTGATTTACAGGCATTAATTGTACCATATTGCTAACCAATATTTGTTGTTACTGTACTGTATACTGCTTTCCAGTGTTCTCACTAGGCTAAATTAACCCTCTCCCCTTTTTTTCTCCCAGAAAATGTTGTAACAAATTACTAGTCAATTTACAATTTTCAGGCTTTAACTGTGTCATACTGCTAACATCATTTTTTTTTTTTTTTTTTTTTTTTTTCAGGCATAAATTGTGATTAACATATTATTTTTGTGATTTACAGGCATTAATTGTACCATATTGCTAACAAATATTTTTTTTATAAATTACTAGTCCATTTACAATTTTCAGGCTTTAACTGTGTCATACTGCTAACATCAATTTTTTTTTTTTTTTTTTTTTTTTTCAGGCATAAATTGTGATTAACATATTATTTTTGTGATTTACAGGCAATAATTGTACCATATTGCTAACAAATATTTGTTGTTACTGTACTGTATACTGTACTGTACCAAGTACAGTATTGGCTAGACTTTGATATATAAAATACAAGAAGAGGGTTTGTTTATGCGTACACAGGTGGCGCTGGTATCGGCGGCGTCTCTACTAACCTGACAAATAGAATTTTGAAAAACAAACGTTTATCATTAAATCACAAAAATAATATGTTAATCACAAAAAGAATATTATGGCTGTAAATCACAAAAAATATGTTAGCAATAGCTAACATATTTTTTGTGATTTACAGCCATAATATTATTTTTGTGATTAACATATTATTTTTGTGATTTACAGGCATTAATTGTACCATATTGCTAACAAATATTTTTTGTTACTGTACTGTATACTGTTTTCCAGTTTTTTCACTAGGCTACATTAACCCTCTCCCACTTTTTTTTTTTCCAGTAAATTTTGTAACAAATTTCTAGTCCATTTGTGATTTTCAGGCTTTAACTGTGTCATACTGCTAACATAATTTTTTTTTTTTTTCAGGCATAAATTGTGTTCTATTGCTAACATATTTTTTGTGATTTACAGGCATATTAATTTTATCATATTGCTAACAAAATTTGTTGTGATTTTCAGGAATTAATTGTATCACATTGCTAACATACATTTTTTTTTATTTTCAGGCTTTAATTGTACCATTTTGCTAACATAAATTTGTGTGATTTTCAGGCATATCGTCATGGCGCCGCAACGAACCTGCACGAGTTGTTCCGGTAAATTTGGCCCTACCATGTTTGTTGATACTGATGTCCAAATTTGTAGATTTTGCCAGCTCCGAGAGAAGATTGCGGATGAATTGAATGCAGCTCACCGCAAGATCGATGCCCTGACTACGAAGCTTGAATCCCTTCAAGAATTTGCCACACTCAACGTAGGAGTGCCCTCGGCCCAAGAAACCACTACTATGTCAACCGCCATTCCAGTGCATACAGTACCGGTACCCACACCAGCAGCTACCTTAGATGTTCTATCTATCTATTGCCTGACGCCGTGATCCCCGAAGGGGTGGCCACGAACGAACCGCCCCCATGCACCTCTGTCCCCAGTCAGTAGACGCCCCTCCCCCCAACCAGCACCGCCTTCATTCATGTAGTTCCTCACTCCATCCTTCCACCTCATATTCGGTCTACCTCTCCCCCTCTGTCCCTCCACCTCGCTCTCGTACACCCTCTTAGTCATTCTCTCGCTTTCCATACGTTCCATATGGCCGAACCATCTCAAGTTGTTCCTTTTCACACTTTCCAGCACATCTACCTCCACACCACACCTCCTTCTTACTTCCTCATTAGTCTGTCTATCCCTCCATGTAATTCCGCACGCACTCCTTAAGTAATTCATTTCCACTGCTCTCACTCTTGGTCTGAGTCTCTCAACCAACGTCCATGCTTCGCTTCCGTAAGTCAGTGTCGGGATTACCACACTGTCATGCAAGGACTTCTTCACTTCCATACTGACCACCCTATTTCTTGTTACTGCTTTTAGCGTTCCTACAACCCTCTTCCCCTGTTGTACCCTCTCCCGCACCTCTTCATCCATAGTCCCATCTTTACTCAACACACTGCCCAGATACTTAAAAGAGTTGACGATCTCTATAGCCTGACCGTTCAGCTTCATCTCACACTCTGTGACTTCACCCCTTTCGAAGACCATAACCTTGCTCTTCCCCGTATTTACCTTCAAATTCCGTTTTTCGCACACTGTTCCAAACTCATTTACCAGACCCTGCAACTCCCATTCATTATCACTCATCAGAACTGTATCATCCGCAAACAGCAGTATAGGTAGCTTCCACTCAATTCCCTCCCTTTTCAGCGATACACCAACATCCACTGCTCTTGATAGTATTTCTTTCATAACTCCATCCATATATACAGTAAACAACCACGGGGACATCACACACCCCTGTTTCAAACCAACATTCAGGTCAAAGAACTCGCTCTGCTCACTCTCCACACGTACTGCCGCCTTTGCACCCTCATACATGCTCTTCACTGCTTTCAGCAACTTGCCCTCTACTCCGTATATTCTAAGTACTTTCCACAAACCTTCTCTATCCACTCTGTCATAGGCCTTCTCCAAGTCCATAAAGGCAACATACACCTTTTGTTTCTTCTCCAGATACTTCTCCACAACACAATTCAGGGTAAAAATCTGATCTACACATCCTCTTCCCTTCCTAAAGCCTCCCTGCTCGTCGCCTATCCATTTCTCCGTTCTCACTCTCACTCTCTCAATCACTACCCTACTGTATACCTTCCCTACTACGCTTAGAAGACATATTCCTCGGTGGTTACCACACACTCCTCTTTCCCCTTTGCCCTTATATAGGGGGACTATTATGCCAGTCTTCCAGTCATCGGGTGCACTCCCCTTCTCCCATGCTAGTTTGCACATTTTCCATACCCATTCTATCACTATCTCACCACCATACCTCAACATTTCCCCACACACTCCATCTGTTCCTGGTGCTTTCCCCAACTTCACTCTTTTCATGGCTTCCCACACTTCTGACCTCCTGATCCCCACCTCCTCCTCCACTACTTCTCTTCTTCTCCCTCCCATACCATATCCAGCTATGTTTGCTGGCTCTTCATTCCTTTCATTTAGCAACTCACTGAAGTACTCCCTCCATCTTTCGACTCTCTCTTGCTTCTCGGCTAGCATTCTCCCATTCTTATCTTTCACACCCTTACTGTTTCCCTTGCTACCTTCCCTAACTTTCTTGACTTCTTTCCAGAACAGTTTCTTACTCTCCCTCCATTTTACACTCAGATTCCTTCCAAATTCCTCATCTACTCTTCTCTTACTTTCCTTCACTACTCTCTTCACCACCCTCTTACTCTCCACGTACCTCGCTCGTTTCTGTCTCTCGGAATCTTCATTCCCTCTACTACCCAACCACTCTCTATATGCTTTCTTCTTTTCTTCCACAGCTATTCTTACCTCTTCTGTCCACCATGCTGTACCTTTCACTCCCCTCCCTCTTCTCCTCACTCCACACACCTCCTCACATGCTGCACAGATCTCATCCTTAAACACCTTGCTCATCTCCTCCACTTCCTCCATAACTTCCAGGTCGAACCCACCTAGTCGTCTTTCCACTACTCTCCTGTACTCCTCCCTGACTTCCTCCTCCTGCAACCTCTCCACCCTTCTCACCATTCCACCCTCCTCTCGCCTCCCTCCCGCTCTCCTCACCCACTTCTTTTGTATCCTAACCTTAGCTACCACTACATAATGATCAGACAGACCCCCTCCAATACCCCTATACACCCTAGCATCCATCACAGATTTCTTCATTCGTTCATCCACACATACATAATCAATCAATGACTTTCGTTCCACCACTGTCTTATCCTTCATCGTCAACATCCGTTTCCACGTGTACCTGTGGATCATTCTGTGTCGGAAGAAGGTGTTGGCTAGCCACAGCCTCCTCCCCACACATACGTCCACAAGTGCACTACCATTCCCATTCACCTCTGATGGTACCCCCCACCCTCCCACCACTCCCTCAACTTTCCTATCACCCACCTTACCATTCATATCTCCAATCAGAAATATTCTTTCGTTCTTGTCAAACTTCTCCAGGCACGCCTCCACATTCATCCAGAACTCCTCTTTCTTTCTTTCAAGTATATCCTCTGTCGGGGCATACATGCATACAATCACCCACGTTTGTATTCCTACTTTCATTCTCACCCACACAATCCTTGAACCCACAGACCCATACTCTCTTACACATTCCTTCCATTTGCTACTTACAAACAAACATGCACCTTCTCTCGCTGTTCCTTCACTCACTCCAGCACACACACCCATTCCACACTCCCACTCTCTCACATCTGAACCTTTCCATTTGGTCTCTGTCATTCCACATACACAACGTAGGAGTGCCCTCGGCCCAAGAAACCACTACTATGTCAACCGCCATTCCAGTGCATACAGTACCGGTACCCACACCAGCAGCTACCTTAGATGTTGCAGATAATAATAATGACTCTACTCTCACTCCCCCCCAGGACAACTTTCAGTTAGTGAGAAACAATGTCCATCCCAGTACCAGTACCAGAAAGGTCATCCCGACAACATGCCAAAACCGCTTCAAAATTCTGGCTATTGACGAGGAAGAGGAAACGGAAGAAGTTCGGCTTGTGGGCGACTCCATGGTCCGTGGCCAACTAACCGAGTTCTGCGCCAGGGCACCCAGGACCAGAAAGCGATTCTGTATCCCAGGTGGCGGCGTGGACGACATTGTTGCGGCTCTGGAAGAGGTTTCCAGGCTCGCCCCCGCAAGCACTACGTACATCATCCACGTTGGATCTAACGATGTCCAACAGACGCGGTCAGAGGAACTACTTTGCAAGTACCGGCGGCTGATCAGGTCCTTCAAGGAAAAATCTAATAGAATCTTAATTTCAGGAATTGTTCCCCGGATTGATGTAGAAAACCGATTCTACAACATAGCTACCAGTACAAATCGCCGACTAGCCAAACTCTGCAGGGAGGAGAACATCGGCTTTGTCGACACGTGGGATAATTTTTACTATGATAAATCTTTGTTTTCAGGAGATGGTGTACATCTCAATGAAGTAGGAGCTGCACGTCTTGGTCGTCTGCTGAACGATGCAGTCAAGGATTTCCGTTAAAAAAACGGGGTCAACCAGAACCAAGACAGGGTAGTGTAAGTCAAATACGAACTGAAAATTCAGACAATGCACAATCAGTAACATCCAACTCTAATACTCTTAAGGTGTTTTATGTAAATGCTCGTAGCATACGCAATAATTTTTCAGATCTAGAGGAAATCGTGTTTACAGAACATTATGATATAATCGGCATTACAGAATCTTGGTTAAATACGGAAGACAGAGACTTTTTAGCCGAATATACGCTTCCTGGTTATACAATGTTTGAGAAAAGTCGGATCAATAGAAATGGAGGAGGAGTTCTGTTTTTTATAAAGGAAAGTCTTAATCCCGTCTTAATGTCAAAACCTCAAATTGCGAATATAGACATATCTTACGTACTATTAAATAATAAACGAGGAACTAAAATAACACTAGCTTTATTATACAGACCCCCATCTCAATCAGTGCAAACTGACAGTGAAATTTATGAACAAATTGCAGAAATAACTAACACACAAGATACCGTAATTCTTGGCGATTTCAACTTACCCGTGACTAAATGGGGCGATATTCTTACTTCACACTCTGGACACGACCTCTATGCTAACTTGCAAGAGAGTTCATTTTTTCAATTTGTACAATCTCCGACCCGTGGTAATAATGTGCTTGACCTTGTACTCGCAACAAAAGAAGAATTAATAGAGAATTTGAATGTTGGTGATGAATTCAGTAACAGCGACCATCGTACGATAACTTTCACTTTAAAGTTTACTAGTAACAAATCAAATAGCAGCATTGAGAAAGTCCCTAATTTCAAGAAAGCAAATTTTCATAAACTTAAATCAAAACTTAAAGAAACTGACTGGAGCTTTCTGACTAACAATAACGACATAAATACATCTTGGGAGTGTTTCACAACCACTTACCTTAAGGCAGTGCAAGACTGCATACCATCGAAAATACGGCGTCCAGGCCAAAATGATAAGCCCAAATGGTGGAATAAAGATATTTCAGACTGTCTGCTTGCTAAAAAATTTGCTAATGATAGATTAAAATCCTCACAAAATGACGAAGAACGGGTGAAATTTGTAGAGCTACGACGCAAAGCCAAAAAGTTAATTAAGCAAAGTAAAAAGACCCTGGAGTTACATGTTGCGAATCAAAGTAAAACAAACCCGAAAGAATTCTATAGTTATATCAGAAAGAAAAAAGTAGTTACTTCAACTGTTGGACCGTTAGTCGATGAAAATGGAGAATACACCAAAGACGAAGTACAAATGAGTAATGCCCTCAATACCTTCTTTGCATCAGTTTTTACAACCGAAGACCTCAGTGATATCCCTACACCATCGCCGATTCAGATTGATAATTCAGATGTTCTAAGCAATATCACCGTTACAGAGAGAGAAGTATTGAATTGTTTCGATAAACTCAAGGTAAATAAAACGCCTGGACCTGATACAATCTCACCTAGAGTTCTAAAGGAAGCTAAGGATGAGCTCTCCAAACCACTGACATTGCTATTCAATGAATCCTTGCAGTCTGGGACTATGCCTGATCAGTGGAAGCTAGCCAACGTAACACCGATATTCAAAAAAGGCAGCAAATCCCTACCCAGTAACTATCGTCCAATTAGCTTAACCTCAATTGTATGTAAAATGCTAGAAACGGTCATAAGAGACAGACTCGTAAATCACTTAGAGGCAAATAACTTACTTAAAGATACTCAACACGGCTTTCGTAAAAAACGTTCCTGTTTAACAAACCTCTTAGACTTCTTCCACGATATCTTCAACCTCTACGATGAGAGTAAAGCTGTAGATATTATATACCTTGATTTTCAAAAGGCCTTTGACAAAGTTCCCCACAAACGATTACTGCTAAAACTAAAAGCGCATGGAATACAAGACGGTGTGTTGAAATGGATAGAAAATTGGCTCAGCGACAGAAAGCAAAGAGTAGTCATAAACGGTAAGGCATCTAAATGGACCAATGTAAGTAGTGGGGTACCCCAGGGATCGGTACTAGGACCAATTCTCTTTCTAATTTACATCAACGACATAGATGAGGGTCTCACCTGTACAGTCTCGAAATTTGCTGACGATACAAAAATTGCAAATAGCGTACTCTCAAAAGAACAAGTTGACGATATGCAACACAATCTAGATAAATTGTCATGTTGGGCCCAAATTTGGCAAATGAGTTTCAATGCGGATAAATGTAAAGTACTACATATCGGATACCTAAATGAGAAAGCAAACTATTCGATGAATGGCACTCAGCTTAAGAATGTAAACAAAGAAACCGATCTGGGAGTAACAATATCGAGTAACCTAAAACCGAGTCAACAATGTTCAGAAGTTGTTAAGAAGGCAAACAAAATAATTGGCTTTATAGGCAGGTCATTTGAGCATAAATCCAAAGATGTTATCTTAACCCTTTACAATTCCTTAGTCCGCCCTCTTCTGGAATACTGCGTTCAATCCTGGTGCCCTTATTACCAAAAAGATATAAACAAGCTAGAACGAGTTCAACGTAGAGTTACCAAAATGATACCTAGCCTAAAGAACAAACCATACGAAGAGCGTCTTAGAGAATTAAATCTATTTCCTTTAACCCAGCGCAGATTAAGAGGCGACTTAATTCAAGTGTTCAAAATCATCAAAGGCATCGACAATATGAACTGTAGTAAGTACTTCACTATCGACCAATCTAATTACACGCGGGGAAACGGTTGCAAAATTATTGGTAAATCTTTTAACTCACACGAATCTAAGAATTTCTTCTTCAATCGAGTTGTCAACTTGTGGAATGGGCTTCCCCGAGACGTTATAGACTGCAGCACCGTTGATTCATTTAAACTCCGCTTAGACAAATATCTCGCATCAAACCCGCGACTGACTGCGTTTGTAAATGAATAACTTTATTGTATACCCCCCTCAGTTACTAACCCATCTGTCCCCTACTAACTTCCTAATCCTGCCACGGACATTAGTTCTAGGGCAGTAGTTCCCTTTCCAATGTTCCCTTACCCACTCTAAACCACTGTTTGGACACTTGATCCTCAGTGTTTTGGAGGACAAGCAGCCTAGAAGGGTCACTAGACCTGTTGTTGCTTGATTTCCTTTGTACTCCTTTGTACCTCCTACCCCCACACCATCACTGTTACCAGATAATTTATGGACACTAATTGTGCTGCCCTGTATTGAGGTGTTGGACAGACCAAGGCTGTATCTGTTTCATCTGTCCACAACTGTACCTAGGGAAAGTTTGGGATTCAGCCCTAATGAGCTCGTCTTTGGACACCGTGTCAGAGGGCCTCTCCATATGGTTAAAGAAATATGGGAGGACGCAGAAAAACCTTGTTCTATGCTCAAGTATGTCCTCGACAGTCGAGAATGGATGTTGCGCAGTCTGGAGTTGGCTGGCCGTAATTTGACTAGCTCTCAGGCCCTCATGAAGGACAGGTACGACCTCAAGGTTAAACTCAGGGAGTTTCACGTGGGTCAGGAGGTGTTGATTCTACTGCCCCTTGTAGGTCATCCCTTATCCGCGAAGTACACTGGTCCTTATAGGGTGGTTGAGAGGCTATCGGACCTGGATTGCTTGGTGGCCGCTCCAGACAGACGTAAGCGCAATCAGTTATGTCACGTTAATCTCATGAAGGAGTATGTGAGGCACCCCCCTGAGCCTCTCACTGTGCCTGTGATGACGTTTAGCAGTCAAGGTGGAGAAGGAGAACGGGACAGTCAAGCTCAGGTGGAGGATAACTGGAAGGATAAGAAATTCCAATGGGCGCCTGAGTGTGAGAAGGCGTTTGGAGTAGTAAAACACCTGTTGTGCACTCACCCGATCCTCAGGGCCCCTGACTTTAGCCTACCTTTCCAACTAGCAACGGATGCTAGTGGTGTGGGGGCTGGTGCCGTCCTTATGAAAAAGGACGATGATGGGCTGGAGCATCCTGTTAGTTTCTGCTCGGAGAAGTTCAATTCAGCCCAGGGGAGCTGCTCTGTTGTCGAGAAGGAGCTGCTGGCGGTTGTGCTTGGGCATTTCGAGGTCTATGTTCCAGCCTATGGTCCGGTCGTTGTAGTTTACACAGATCATCACCCTCTCAAGTTCTTGGACCAGTTTCACAATCGGAATATGAGGCTGACCAGGTGGTCACTAAGGTTATTGGTATATAACCTGGACATACGCCATATTGCCGGTTGTGACAACGTGGTTGCAGATTGTCTTTCGAGGGTAGATGATCCTGGGTAGATTGACACACGGGTAGCCTCCTGCTTTAGTTTGAATAGTATTTTGCGCTGGTGCTTGTTGGCTCGCGGTTGTAGCCCAGCGTATTGGGTCGTAAAGCAGGAGTTGAGCGTTTGGTATAGAAGAAAAAACTAGGCTTGCCCCTATAGTGCAGCCGAAATAAACAAATTAAAAACATAAAAATCAAATAAAAACTCTTTCTTTGATAGTTGAATTTTTTCAGTATGTTATAGCAGTAATTCTGAGTTGCACTCCTCTCAGAATGCTGGGCTAGAGAAGCTCGCTCTTGAGGAGCATAACTACATATGATTTAACCTATTGTGTTGGGGAGGGTTATAATTTTGTAAAATGTTTTGTTGAAGAACTGTGCCAGATATTTTACTGCCGCTGGGTGATGGGAAGTAGAGATATAGCATGGGTTCTAACCATCAGATTTTTTTTGAGCTTTGGGCCTCTGAGAAAAATCTTGGGGGGGGTGTGACGTTAACCACTCCGTTAGAACCGCATGGCTTGTCCTACAGTGACTCGCTAGGATCGCCAGGGCAGTGGATGTGGCTACAGTTGATGTATTATTGTGTGCTTTATTTAATATGAAAGCTCGTGTCATGGGCAGTCCAGAAAGGATCTTTGTTTTCGCCCATGTCAAGGCTTTATATATTTAATTGCAAAGTATATGTTTTATCATTAAGTAGTAATGATAGGATTTGAGAGAGAGAGAGAGAGAGAGAGTAGAACAGAGTGAGAGGAGGCGCGCAGTGTTTTTTGCCATGCTTGATGACGTCACAGCTGGCTGGCCTCTTGGAGGAGTTTTTTACCATGCTTGGTGACGTCATGTTTGGCTGGCTTCTTTGTCATTGGCTGAGGGAACTGTTACCGCTTTTTCTACGCGGCTCGAGCTAGTGCTAGTATATATACAGCTCTCTCGCCACTCTCCCCCTCAGATCTGGTTTCTAGAACGCATCCCTCTTATCCCTTTGATACCTGTCTCCCTCTCTGCACCTGAGAACCTTTTCCTCTGCCTATCTCTCTCATTTTCCATATCTTTCACCACCTTTTATTAATATTATACCCCCTCTGGTTAACTCTGCATAATCAGCTTCATGCTGGCCAGTTGTATTGTGCGTTAAGGTCTTATTTAACCCATGTTTGTTAGTTGTTAAGATAAGTTGATCACGAAGCATTGGTTGGCATTCATATTGTTCAGTACCGCTTCCTATAATTATTAGTGTTCTGCTGGATTAGATAATGCTAGACTAGGAGTCTGATACTATAAGGTATTGTTTCCGATGGGTGCTGGCTTTAATTAAAAGCTGCACGACATACCTGAGAACTGGAGTTGATTGGGTAAATTCTAGTCTGTGTGCCATTGAGAGTAGAGCATGCACGAATGAGGGCTTTTTGCCTATACCATTCTGCACTGTTCTAGGCTCGGTTGTTTGTTTTGAGGTACGCCAGGAGAACGCTTAATACTTCGGTATTAAGGTTTCTCAAGAGAGCTACCCTTCCCTATAACGTAATATTTGACGCACAGACTTGAGATTTGCACTAGGCTATGCGGCATGCCATGCGCACCAGTATCTTGTATCATTGACTCTAGCTAGACTTTATCAGTCACAGTAGACATTAAGTATATTAAACCAATTACTCTTTTTATGCATACCCGTTTATGATTACACAAGCATTTCGCAGCCTAGTTTGATGTATTGAGACACAAACGACTTAGGCTCTTTTTGTTGATAGGAATACTGCATTGTCGTGGCGATTATTATTGTTGTAGTGTTTAGGATAATCTTCGCTCCGACTGCATTATATCTCCTGCCTTTTTGTGTGCATAGCCTGCACGAGCATTGTTCCACTGCCTGCCTTTTTGGGTTCCATTTCCGATTCGAGCATCTTGATAGCATCTAACATTTAAAGAAGATTCCTTGTTGGTGTTGAAGGACTTTAGTGCACTTTCTTTCATGCAGGAGTGCCTGACATTTATTGATTAAAGTAACGTAAGCTGTAACTTCTCTTACCACCTTACTTTGCATACCATAACCAAGCACTTTCGGTTATAGGTAGTAATAGGCTGTTTTCACATAACATTAAGCCTAGAGTAGACGCACATTTATTGAGAGTTTAATAACCTATTATTGCATATAGAACTCTGGAGAGTATTTGTGTTTTTTGTTCACTGGGAATATACATCAGAGGTTGGATCTAGCGCTTTCCGTTGTAGCATTTATGCCATTACTAGTCCAATGAATAAGAGCCCTGATATATTTAAACCTCAGTCATAACAATATGGTCTTGTTAAATTATTAAACATGATTTACAACATATAATCCACAAAAATGTCCTTCATAAACACATATATAGTAGGTCTATTTAATGAAGACAATTACATTATTGACACATATATTGCTTATCTATAATAATTCCATTAACGCACATGTTAAATGTTTTACATATTAGCTTACCAATTCATAACAAGTGTTAATTAAAATTTGAATATTTCAACCAAACTCTGTTCATTCATTAAAATATATCTATGTCAACAATACATATACCTTATTGTATACAACAATACATATATATATATATATATATATATATATATTAAAATCATATATTTGCTTGAATACAATATGTGCTTACTACCTCCCATCAATTAGTTTTGTTTGTATTTATAAAAATCGAAGTCTAAGTCTGTTCATGTATCCAGGCAGGGACTATAAATAGGGACTGTAATTATTGACCAAGCCAAGCTCCTGGTATTGCATTATAATTGCTCCTGGGTCCATAGTTCAGCCCACTGTTTATTACTATTAATTATGTGTCGGTTAAAAGTTATTACCGTCATTCACAGTACGTATATCAAGCCAATAATAATTATTGTTATCCCAACACAGTAACATCACTGGCATGCGGTGGTTATGGGCAGCTCGTGTATTGCCTTGGGCATCTTTGAGCAGATGTAGAGCACTGATTGATTAGTCCAAGATGGATGGTGTTGCCACTATGCTGGTAACTTTTTTAGAATATTGTGCCATCATAATTAACTGAAAACATTATTTCTTGAAAAACATTGTGCAATATGTGTGTGTAATTTTGTCAACACACATTCACAGCTGACGAATTTACGTTGTCTAAATTTAAACAAATTGGTTACCCTGAAACTTATTTTTGTATTTAGTTATATGTATAAAAGTTTTGATACATAACGAATTAGCAGCAATCAAATGTGTTACGCCCATCATTACAGAGAGATAATTATTTAATAAACTTAATCAACTTGCCTATAAGAAGTACATTACATTGGATTTTTATATGTGAGGATAGTTATGATGCCTTCTGAATACGGCCAATCTATATTATAATTATATAATACGCTTTTACGCTCACGCTTTTATGATGTGATTGCGTCATATCGACAGTCGCCCAAGATTGTCATAATGCCACCCGTAAGTTAGAAATATTCACCAAAAATAGGTTTATGACGCGATTTTGATGCAATTTTGGTTGGTGATTGAGGCATCAGTAAGTTACAAAAGGTGGTATCTAGCAACCC
>JBAKBP010020038.1:0-43403 GCA_037953745.1 Lithodes maja
ACTCTCAGACTTGCCTCCCCTTTCCCCCCATCCCTCTCTTGACTGCCCCCCCCCCCCCTCAAACCTCACCTTCAGACTGCCCCTTCCCCCACCCTTCTCTGACCAAATACCTCCCCTAAACCCCTTCCGTACCAACGACGTCATTTTAGTTTTATTCTAGTATATTTATACGATGTTGTGCAGTTTAGGAAGGATCTATGGTAGTGAAAAGGGTTAAGCGAGATAGTTTGAAGCTTGTTGATTGCTGGGGGCCCTTATTGCCGGGGGCCCTTATTGCCGGGGGCCCTTATTGCTGGGGGCCCTTATTGCCGGGGGCCCTTATTGCTGGGGGCCCTTATTGCTGGGGGCCCTTATTGCCGGGGGCCCTTATTGCTGGGGGCCCTTATTGCTGGGGGCCCTTATTGCTGGGGGCCCTTATTGCTGGGGGCCCTTATTGCCGGGGGCCCTTATTGCTGGGGGCCCTTATTGCCGGGGGCCCTTATTGCTGGGGGCCCTTATTGCTGGGGGCCCTTATTGCTGGGGGCCCTTATTGCTGGGGGCCCTTATTGCTGGGGGCCCTTATTGCTGGGGGCCCTTATTGCCGGGGGCCCTTATTGCTGGGGGCCCTTATTGCTGGGGCCCTTATTAAACTGAATAAAATCGTTCCTTAGTAGCCAGAATTAAGTTAAGAGGACGGCACCGGTACTCAAAGGGTTAAGGGGAGATTTCCACTTGAGGGATATTTTTTTGGAACCCAGTCTCCCTCATGTTTAGCCCCATTGATTTTGAGATTATAAGACGTTCGCCCCATTAGTTTGGCGATTTTAAGACCTTTCGTCCCATTTATGTCAATTTTAACACTTTTCGTGCCACTTAGGTGACGATTTTTTCCTGGCGAGCGATAGCGAGCCTGTAATTTAAGAGGAACCGGCCTTCGGCCGGGAATTTTTTCTACCGAAAAATGTACAAATTTAGCTTGAAAGGGGTACTAGGGGGTGTAAATTTAAGCTTGATGGAGGTCTAAGGATATAACTAAAAACCTCCCCTTAACTAATGGTTAGTTAGCTTTCTGAACATTGCCATGAGACATATCAAATTGTCTCTACGAATAAGATAGTTTCATTATTGCCTTAATTTAACGCCATCCTTGTATTTAATACCAGTATGCTCTCCCTTTATGCCTGTAAGCTCTCGTGTAAAGAGACGTGGACATAACGCCGCTTGGTCGATTCAACTGTAGCACTAATATCTGTGTGTGTGTGTGTGTGTGTGTGTGTGTGTGTGTGTGTGTGTGTGTGTTTGAATTTATCTATTTATGTATTTGTTCCTGTAACGAGCGTCTCCCGCAAAGCCAAGAGAGAGACAGAGAGCCAAATTCAAGGTATACGTTGTGGCAGTCTAAGTCGTAGGATGAAGGAAAGATTGAGTGAGGGATATAGTTTGCTAATAGGTTAGTAAACCTTATGAAAATCTCGAAATATATGTATACTAATTCAGTCTACTCACATAATATCAGGTTGCGTTTTCACGTTTTTTTTTTGTTTTTTTTTTTTGCGATAATTAAATTCTTCTTCCAAGCCCTGATGTACAAAGGAATAAGCCTTAACCCTTCAAGATACGATTACGCATTTCGTTTATGTTTTCTGGTTATCATTAGACGATTATATTCAGATTAAGAAGGTATATGGAAGTCAGAGGGTTAATTGAGACAGTCTTTACCTATATAATTCCCAAAAATCATTTATAAACTATATACGATCGTCTAATGAAAACCAGAATAAACTGCCAAAGTGCGTCATAATCTTCAAAGGGTTAAGATGTGCGGTCGTTTCTTGGTTAGCTACAAGAAAAACTAATAATTGTTCTTATCAGGTGAGGGTTAATTGTTCTTATCAGGTGAGGGTTAATTGTTCTTATCAGGTGAGGGTTAATTGTTCTTATCAGGTGAGGGTTAATTGTTCTTATCAGGTGAGGGTTAATTGCTCTTATCAGGTGAGGATTAATTGCTCTTATCAGGTGAGGGTTAATTGTTCTTATCAGGTGAGGGTTAATTGTTCTCATCAGGTGAGGGTTAATTGTTCTTATCAGGTGAGGGTTAATTGTTCTTATCAGGTGAGGGTTAATTGTTCTTATCAGGTGAGGGTTAATTGTTCTTATCAGGTGAGGGTTAATTGTTCTTATCAGGTGAGGGTTAATTGTTCTTATCAGGTGAGGGTTAATTGTTCTTATCAGGTGAGGGTTAATTGTTCTTATCAGGTGAGGGTTAATTGTTCTTATCAGGTGAGGGTTAATTGTTCTTATCAGGTGAGGGTTAATTGTTCTTATCAGGTGAGGGTTAATTGCTCTTATCCGGTGAGGGTTAATTGTTCTTATCAGGTGAGGGTTAATTGTTCTTATCAGGTGAGGGTTAATTGTTCTTATCCGGTGAGGGTTAATTGTTCTTATCAAGTGAGGGTTAATTGGATTTTGGTAGAATCCCTGCGACTTCCAAATGCACTTCCAAGCCTTCTTAATCTAAATAAAATTGTCTGTGTAACTGTGTAAACTAAACATGAAAAGAAATATGACTTCCAGAAGATATCATTCACCAACTACTATTTTTCGTTCATTTCTGTATGCAAACTTTGTAAAAACATTATTTGTTTGGATAAAGTAACTTATATTTTGTCATTCATTTCTTTTTGCAAACTTTGTAAGAATATTATGTGTGTTAGATAAACTACTACACATGATTGCAAACGTATATGGACAAAAGTGTACCTCTCTAATAAGGGGTTATACGTTTACAGGATATGAAGATTGATTTGATCCGCTTAATAGAGTTGGGAGAATATGAAATTGGAAACGTGAGCTGCACCCCCTCCTCCCCCCCCCCCCTCTCTCTCTCTCTCTCTCTCTCTCTCTCTCTCTCTCTCTTACTACTAGAATTAACTAGAATTACTACTAGAATTAAGTCCTGACCACCTCGTTTGGATCGTAAGGTCTGTGTGGCCAGTGTATCTATGTAAATCTATGTAAATCTCTGGTATGGTAAAGACCGTAAAATCAACTTTGCCCTTTCGAGTCCACGTACACATGTAAAGGGCTTCCCGATAGAGAGGACAGTGAATATACTCACAATACTGTATATATAAAGGGCTTCCCGATATAAAATGAAATGGAACCAACGAGGCTCATTTGTAATTCAGAACTCTCTCCAAAATGCAATATATTTCCATTGAGCCAGCCTAGTGTTGCCAATTTAGCTACTTTCCCGCTAGATCTAGATATTTACTTCGATCTAGAGGACATTTTTGACATCTAGCATACATGAATTCTAGCGATATTCGAGCCACATTAGAGAGACTATCGTAGAATTCACGTCGCTAGATGTAAAAATTGGCCTCTAAATTGAAGTAAATATCTCTAGATCTAGCGGGAAAGTAGCTAAATTGGTAACCCTGTATTAAGTAACACCCCGTTCTTAACATTAATCATCAATTACAAACCCCAATGCACTTGAATAAACTAATGAAAGCATATGGTCCTAACCGGGATTCGAACTCGGGACACCACACCCAGAACATAAGCATCTATACCATTACACCACCAACACTTATGCCTGTGATCGAGGTTGGGTACACAGAGAAATACATTTATACATTTATACTGCGGAGACAAAGGGATTTATGCATGATTGTACAACCCGTTCATCATTGTAGTTGATGGTTGGTTGTTCTGGTCCCCCTTCTCCCTCATGTTTAGCCCCATCAGTTCTGAAATTTTAAGACGCTTGCCCCATTAGTTTGCCGATTTTAAGATCATTCGTCCCATTTGTTGCCAATATTAAGACCTTTCATACAATTTAGGTATCGATTTTTTTTCCTGGCGAGATATAGCGAGCTTGTAACATAAGAGCAACCGGCTTTCGGATAGAAAAATGTACAATTTTATCATGAAGGTGGGTCTTGGGGGTGTTTATTTTAAAGATTGATGGAGGTCTAGGGAGGAAACTAAAAAGATAATAGAAAGATAAGTAAATGTGCAAATAACTACGCCCATTAAGGGGAGATTTCCACTTGAGGGATTTTTGTTCTTTACCCCTTTCTCCCTCGTTTAGCCCCATTGCTTTTGAGATTTTAAGACGTTCGCCCCATTAGTTTGGCGATGTTAAGAACTTTCACCCCATTTATGTCACTTTTAAGACCTTTCGTCCCATTTAGGTGTCGATTTTTTCATGGCGAGCGATAGCGAGCCTGTAATTTAAGAGGAACCGGCCTTCGGCCGGGACATTTTTCTACCGAAAAATGTACACATTTATCTTGAAAGGGGGTCATGGGGGTGTAATTTCAAGCTTGTTGGAAGTCTAGGAAACACACTAAAACCCTCCCCTTAAGCCAATACCACACGATCGATTTTTTCGGCAATTTTCGATGAGCAAGACTTTTCGAGGCACTTTCGCAATGGAATCGGAAAAAAGACTTGGTAGATTATGCTACGTGACTGATTTGATTTCTAACATAACTTAAATTGCCGACTTGCGAGTTTCGTTCTATAAGGAAGTAGGAGCTGTAGACAACGATACTTAACATCATTTACAGGTAAAATACGGTCTTAGTACACACATAACTACATAAAACCCAATGCAACATACCATTTATCCATCAGAAACGTACATTATGATTGCCTTTCTGTTTAACATCGATGTTCTCGGCTCCAACTTCCTTATAGCCTGCAACTCGCAAGTGGTCAATTGTGAAGACGCCAAATTACAATTGCCCGGAAAAGTTGACGGAAAAAGAGATCGTGTGACACCGCCTCTTTAGCAATTGCCCGGAAAAGTTGACGGAAGAAGAGATCGTGTGACCCCGCCTCTTTAGCAATTGCCCGGAAAAGTTGACGGAAAAAAGAGATCGTGTGACACCGCCTCTTTAGCAATTGCCGGAAAAGTTGACGGAAGAAGAGATCGTGTGACCCCGCCTCTTTAGCCTTTGATGATGATAGTTCGGTTGTGTTAATTGTTTATTGGTGATTCGTTTCATTGATTGCACACATTGCTTATCGGTATGTCGACCAATTAAGGGGGGAGGGTTCACTTTTTGGTAGATGTTTTCATTTATTTATTATTTTCTTTAGTTTCCTCCCTAGACCTCCATAAAGCTTAAAAAAACATCCATCAGATCCCCTTCTAGATTAAGTTGTACATTTTTCGGTAGAAAATTTCCCGGCCAAAGGCCGGTTACTCTTAAGAATATAGGCTCGCTATCGCTCGCCAGGAAAAAATCGACACCTAAATGGCACGAAAGGTCTTAAAATTGACAACGAAATGGGGCAAAAGGTATTAAAATCGCCAAACTAATGGGCCGAACGTCATAAAATCTGAAAACTATTAGGGGTAAGCATGAGGGAGAAGGGGGACCAGAACAACAGCCATGTCCCCTTAATGTGTTTGTCGCTGATGCAGTTTGCCAGTTTTTGTTTTGGCATAGATTTTTATTATGATTTTGTTTTGAGAGTGCGTTCGTGCGTATAAAGGCTTGCGTAGGTGGACATTTTCGTGTGTGTGTGTACTTACTCTAGTTACTCTAGTTGTATTGCGGGAGTGAGCATGCTCGTTATTTCCCGCCTATATGTGTAGGTGTTATATGTATCGTTGGAATGGCTGTGGATGTGTGTGTAGTCTGTATTTTTAGCCAATTGGCGACATCGGAAACGAAGGCTTAGGGTGGATCTGTATGGTACCATTCTCACTATAGACGGTACCGTCTCGCCGAAGGCTTAGGTAGCCATCAGCTTAGGTGAACCATATGATACCCATCTCGCCTTGTACCATTTTTGCCAACCCAGATGGGACGTCACAACGTCGTCCACTTATTCCAGGTACCTATTTACAGCTAGGTGAACTGAGGCTAACACATGAAAGGAGACAAGCCCAATTTGTCTCCGCCCGGCCGGGGGATTGAACCCCCGACCCCTCGTGTGTGAGACGAGAGCGCTACCTACTAGGCTACGGGCTGTGTGTGTGTGTGTGTGTGTGTGTGTGTGTGTGTGTGTAGGTATGAATGTAAAGTCACCCATACTAGTTTATTTTAAGGGGATATTTTTGTCGAACCTCCTTCTCCTTAAGGGGAGGTATTTAGTTTGTTCCCTAGACCTCCATCAACCTTAAAATTACACCCCCTCGATTCCCTTTCAAGATAAATGTGTACATTTTCGGTAGAAAAATGTCCCGGCCGAAGGCCGGTTCCTCTTAAATTACAGGCTCGCTATCGCTCGCCAGGATAAAATAGATACCTGAATTGCACGAAAGGTCTTAATATGGGGTGAAAGTTCTTAAAATCGCTAAACTAATGGGGCAAACGTTTTATAATATCAAAAGCAATGGGGCTAAACATGAGGGAGAAAGGGGTCAAGAAAACAATCCCTCAAGTGGAGACCTGCCTTAATGTTTAACCCCAGAGAGAAAAGGAGAAAATAAGCAGGTCACCCCCCCCTTAAGGCAATTCAACTCTAACACACGTTTTACTAATCCAACGGGTTATGCAAACATTTACTATGCAGATACCTTAAGGGGAGATCTCCACTTGAGGAATTTTTTTCTTGACCCCTTTCTCTCTCATGTTTAGCCCCATTGCTTTTGATACTATAAAACGTTTGCCCCATTAGTTTGGCAATTTTAAGAACTTTCGCCCCATTTCTGTAAATTTTTAGACATTTCGTACCATTAAATTTAGGCGTCGATTTTTTCATGGCGAGCGATAGCGAGCCTGTAATGTAAGAGGAAACGGCCTTCGGCCGGGGCATTTTTCTACCGAAAAATGTACAAATTTATCTTCAAGGGGGTCAAGGGAGTGTAATTTTTAAGCTTGATGGAGGTTTAGGGTACAAACTAAATACCTCCCCTTAACTATTGCAGGGAGAACCACACTAATCTTAATATTCCCTTTTCCAAAATAAACCCCTAAAAAATACGATGACGCGTTTTCTTTTTGTTTTCTGGCTATTATTAGACGATTTTGTTCAGGTTAAAAAGGGTATGTGGAAATCAGAAGGTTAATTGAAATAGTCTTTTTTACTCCCACAGATCCTTTCCAGGCTGTATAAAATCGTCTAATGATAGCCAAGATAGACTGTCAAAATCGTCATAATCATCACTGACGCTAATTTATGGACGAAACTTTCATTTTGATAACGCACTTAGGAACGCACTTAAAAACTGTGTTGGTGGTGTAATGGTTTAGATGCTCATGTTCTGGGTGTGGTGTCCCGAGTTCGAATCCCGGGAGGACCATTATGCTTTCATTAGTTTATTCAAGTACATTGGGGTTTATAATGGACTAGCAGGGGTACCCGGCGTTGCCCGGGTAATCACCATAATCACCATCACTACTACCACCACTACTACTACCATAATCACCATCATCAATCACTACTACCACAATCATCACAATACTACTACTACCATAATCACCGGCCTCGACCTCCCTGTGCCTCATTAAACGGCGACCTCGATTTCGGCCGCTAAATGACCTCCGATTTTGGATCTGACCTCATCCGTACCCCCATTTTGGGGGGCTGCGAACAACTTTCGTTCCATACACCTTTTCGATCGGAGTCCTCCTTCTGCCCTAAACGGCCATTGTTTTGCATTTTATTCGCTCCCGTATACTACATAAGTTCTGCCGAAAATTTTATTAAACAAAAGTGTCTCTGATTTCCACTAAACTCGCCTAAAACCATATCCAAAGCCTGGGCTTTCCAACGGTGCCCTACACTCCCACCTGGCACCAAAACTGTGGGAGGAGTTTAGTAACAAAGGTCGGGTAACTGACAGACAAACATTGACCTTTATTTATTAAGATGATTAATGTTAAGAACGGGCTGTTCCTTCATTATAGAACATAAATTACGTGTGTGTGTGTGTGTTTTTTTTTTTTTTTTTTTTTTTTTTTTTTTGCAAGTTGGCCATGAGCGTCAGTTGAAACATTGACGTACTAACTCATCCTGCCTGCGAAAAATCTGTGCCGTAAAGTTTGCATATGAAGAACGTTAATCATTTTTTTTCGCATCAAACGTGCAGGAATTCGAATGAGCTTTTCAGTGTCCTATGAACACACATATACACACATACACATACGCATAAATACACACACATGCCAGTAGGCCATACACACATTCACATACACATCTATAAAACACACACATTGGGCGGGTGCCCAACCCCGAAAAGGGTTGAAATAGGGGAGCTATCCCCCCGCCAAAGGCGGCTTTCTAGGGCCTTTCCTAGCTGATGCTGAGAGGATTGGGTTCTAGTCATGTGGTGATGGGCTGGTCTATCAGAGTGAGAACTGAGGAATCTCTGCCATACCCATAGCTTACTCTGACTGTTCCTTTTACTTATATATTTTCTAGATCTCAAGTGACGGCGTCTCTAACGTGGATTGACCTCCCAATCTACCAAGATTGGAAGCCAAAGCGGCACATTTTCCCCTTGCCCCTCAACTTTCTCTTCATAATTGCTGAGGGACACAGGGCCCTGGGTGGGGCTTTGGTTTCCCGGGCATTTCCGCACCCTCCTCAGCTCCCCGCCATGGAGTGGCTTCGGTCACCCAGGCTTTATTGTGGTCGGCGGGAGGGTTCTGTGGGGGCGCTCGGTTATGGCCTTGGCCTTGCTCGGGGCCTTGGGGCTGTTCGGCCAGGCAGCTTGGGGAACAACAACAACACACAAATTAAACACACACAAGAATGAAGCACGCATAAGTACATAGACTTTCTTCTATTCAACTGCTGAGCTCTGGAACTCTCTCCCTGAATCAGTCTTTCCTTCTTCCTATGACTTAAATTGCTTCAAACTCCGTGTGTCCAGGCATGTTGGCTCAAACGTCCCTTGATTTTGGCCCTGTCACTCTTTCAACTCTGGATGAGGCACTCGATACAGGCAGTTCTGCCTTTTGTCTCCCTCACTCACATAGAAAAAAAAAACGCACGCACACATGCATGCGCTCACACATCGTAGAGTACACACACACACACACACACACACACACACACACACACACACAGAGTTCTATATTTGAACGTTTCCCGTCCAATAGAATAGTTTTGTATGCGGAAAATATGTGCTTTAACACGATTTACCAATATTTCTAGTAAGCCCACCAGTTTATATATTTATATGAATATTTTTGACTTACTACATTTTCTATAAAGGGTGATTTTGTATATATTGGTATCTATGATTTATGTTTCATTGACTAAATTGACTAAATTGTTATGCCAGTTCTCTATTAACCCTTAGAAGATCCAATGACAATAAGGAAGTTGGAGCTGTAAACATCGATGCAGGTTTCTGATGGATAGAAAGTATGTCTATATTAATTTAATTGGTTTATAAATGCACTACGACATCATTTTAGCTGGTAATTGTGCTAAATATTGATGTCTACAGCTCCAACTTCCTTATAGCCTGAAACTCGCAAGTGGTCAATTATTATGCGGGGCCCTGTGCCTAGCCACGGCCAGATTTATAACCAAGGGATGTTATAAATCCGTCCCGCACCACCACTGTTGCCAATTTAGCTATAATTTTATAATAATAATAATAATAATAATAATAATAATAACAATAACAATAATAATAATAATAATAATAACAATAATAATAATAATAATAATAATAATAATAATAATACTTTACCGCTATATCTAGAAGTACAGTCGCTCACAATAATTCGTGGACCCCGTTTGTTATTTCTTTATGGAATATTAACAACTACCCGGGTTGATTTTTGGATGGGACTTAGTTGTTATTTTAAGGGGAGGTCTCCACTTGAGGGATTGTTTTCTTGATCCCTTTCTCCCTCATGTTTAGCCCAATTGCTTTTGATATAAAACGTTTGCCCCATTAGTTTAGCGATTTTAAGAACTTTCACCCCATATTAAGACCTTTCGTGCAATTCAGGTGTCTATTTTATCCTGGCGAGCGATAGCGAGCCTGTAATTTAAGAGGAACCGGCCTTCGGCCGGCACATTTTTCTACCGAAAAATGTACAAATTTATCTTGAAAGGGACTCGAGGGGGTGTAATTTTAAGGTTGATGGAGGTCTACGGAACAAACTAAATACCTCCCCTTAATAGCATATATTAATTTGTACAGAAAATTATCCCCATAAAATCGTGTCCAGAGATATACTTCCATAATTAGATATAGGTCATGTCCACGAATTTCTATGAGTGACTGTACTTGCTTCAATCAAGCGACCATGGTTTGCATCTAACGACATGAATCCTAGCGACATTCTAGAGATTCCAGACATTTCAGAGACATTAGAGATTGTGGTATTATTTAGAGATTCCAGACATTTCAGAGCCATTAGAGATTGTGGTATTATTTAGAGATTCCAGACATTTCAGAGCCATTAGAGATTGTGGTATTATTTAGAGATTCCAGACATTTTAGAGCCATTAAAGATTGTGGTATTATTTAGAGATTCCAGACATTTTAGAGCCATTAGAGATTGTAGCATTATTTAAAGATTCCAGACATTTCAGAGCCATTAGAGATTGTGGCATTATTTAGAGATTCCAGACATTTTAGAGCCATTAGAGATTGTGGCATTATTTAGAGATTCCAGACATTTTAGAGCCATTAGAGATTGTGGTATTATTTAGAGATTCCAGACATTTTAGAGCCATTAGAGATTGTGGCATTATTTAGAGATTCCAGACATTTCAGAGCCATTAGAGATTGTGGTATTATTTAGAGATTCCAGACATTTTAGAGGCATTAGAGATTGTGGTATTATTTAGATATTCCAGACATTTTAGAGGCATTAGAGATTGTGGTATTATTTAGAGATTCCAGACATTTTAGAGCCATTAGAGATTGTGGCATTATTTAGAGATTCCAGATATTTTAGAGCCATTAGAGATTGTGGCATTATTTAGAGATTCCAGACATTTTAGAGCCATTAGAGATTGTGGCATTATTTAGAGATTCCAGACATTTTAGAGCCATTAGAGATTGTGGCATTATTTAGAGATTCGAGACATTTTAGAGCCATTAGAGATTGTGGCATTATTTAGAGATTCCAGACATTTTAGAGCCATTAGAGATTGTGGCATTATTTAGAGATTCCAGACATTTTAGAGCCATTAGAGATTGTGGCATTATTTAGAGATTCCAGACATTTTAGAGCCATTAGAGATTGTGGCATTATTTAGAGATTCCAGACATTTTAGAGCCATTAGAGATTGTGGCATTATTTAGAGATTCCAGACATTTTAGAGCCATTAGAGATTGTGGCATTATTTAGATATTCCAGACATTTTAGAGCCATTAGAGATTGTGGCATTATTTAGAGATTCCAGACATTTTAGAGCCATTAGAGATTGTGGCATTATTTAGAGATTCCAGACATTTTAGAGCCATTAGAGATTGTGGCATTATTTAGAGATTCCAGACATTTCAGAGCCATTAGAGATTGTGGCATTATTTAGAGATTCCAGACATTTCAGAGCCATTAGAGATTGTGGCATTATTTAGAGATTCCAGACATTTCAGAGCCATTAGAGATTGTGGCATTATTTAGAGATTCCAGACATTTCAGAGCCATTAGAGATTGTGGCATTATTTAGAGATTCCAGACATTTCAGAGCCATTAGAGATTGTGGCATTATTTAGAGATTCCAGACATTTTAGAGCCATTAGAGATTGTGGCATTATTTAGAGATTCCAGACATTTTAGAGCCATTAGAGATTGTGGCATTATTTAGAGATTCCAGACAGTTTAGAGCCATTAGAGATTGTGGCATTATTTAGAGATTCCAGACATTTTAGAGCCATTAGAGATTGTGGCATTATTTAGAGATTCCAGACATTTTAGAGCCATTAGAGATTGTGGCATTATTTAGAGATTCCAGACATTTTAGAGCCATTAGAGATTGTGGCATTATTTAGAGATTCCAGACATTTCAGAGCCATTAGAGATTGTGGCATTATTTAGAGATTCCAGACATTTCAGAGCCATTAGAGATTGTGGCATTATTTAGAGATTCCAGACATTTCAGAGCCATTAGAGATTGTGGCATTATTTAGAGATTCCAGACATTTCAGAGCCATTAGAGATTGTGGCATTATTTAGAGATTCCAGACATTGTAGAGCCATTAGAGATTGTGGCATTATTTAGAGATTCCAGACATTTTAGAGCCATTAGAGATTGTGGTATTATTTAGAGATTCCAGACATTTTAGAGCCATTAGAGATTGTGGCATTATTTAGAGATTCCAGACATTTTAGAGCCATTAGAGATTGTGGTATTATTTAGAGATTCCAGACATTTTAGAGCCATTAGAGATTGTGGCATTATTTAGAGATTCCAGACATTTCAGAGCCATTAGAGATTGTGGCATTATTTAGAGATTCCAGACATTTCAGAGCCATTAGAGATTGTGGCATTATTTAGAGATTCCAGACATTTCAGAGCCATTAGAGATTGTGGCATTATTTAGAGTTTCCAGACATTTCAGAGCCATTAGAGATTGTGGCATTATTTAGAGATTCCAGACATTTCAGAGCCATTAGAGATTGTGGCATTATTTAGAGATTCCAGACATTTCAGAGCCATTAGAGATTGTGGCATTATTTAGAGATTCCAGACATTTCAGAGCCATTAGAGATTGTGGCATTATTCCAGCGATTTTTACATTGTATTATTTTACTATCTAGCGACTATTGAGAACGGATCTAGCGGCATGTTGTGTTTTCAATTGCTAACCCTGCTCACCAGTTGTTGTTTTCTTCCCACGATTGATGAGTATTCTGGCGATCTGTTTCAATTGTCGTAAATTACAGAGCTACAGACAGACAGACAGGGATTTTTACCCCCGCATGACTCGAAGTAAATTGGTGGGGAGGAATATATACTGTGCTTTACTGTGGTGTTCATCTTGCCTTTTGGAGCATGTTACCCAGCTTGGCACACAGGGGATACTGCATACTATTGGCCAGTTTATTCATGACACTCTATAGCTCTTTAAAAGGGTAGTACATTCTTTTTCTGGACCCCCTTCTCCCTTATGTTTAGCATATTAGTAAGGGGTAGAGGAGAAAGGAGGAGGTAGGGGTAAGGGGCATGGGAGTCAGGGGGTAAGGGGTAGGGGAGGCAGGGAGGAGGCAGGGTTAAGGGGTAGGGGAGGCAGGGAGGAAGCAGAGAGTAAGGGGTAGCGTTCTCAAGATCCTCGTCAAGCAAATGTATGTCCTTGTAAATGGCTGTAGTGGGAGTCTGTTTGGTTGTGTGGCTGTGAAGGGGTGGTAGGGAGAGTGTGGCAGGGTGAATGTGGTGGGTAGGAAGGGTGTGAGGCTGAGAGGGAAGAGGGAGGGATAGGGGCTAGGGAGGGAAGAGGGGGATAATAGGGAGGGCATAGTAGGGAAGTGATAAAAAGGGATTGAGAGGAAGGGATGGTAGGGAGTGAGAGGAGGGGATGGTAGGGAGTGAGAGGAGGGGATGGTAGGGTGAGGAGGGAATGTAGGGAGTGAGAGGAGGGGATGGTAGGGAGTGAGAGGAGGGGATGGTAGGGTGAGGAGGGAATGTAGGGAGTGAGAGGAGGGGTGGTAGGGTGGGGAGGGAATGTAGGGAGTGAGAGAAGGGGGTGGTAGGGTGGTGAGGGAAGGCCGGAGAGGGAGAAGAAGGGTGGAGAGGGGATGGTAGGGTGGTGATACGGTGGGGAGGGTAGGTAGGGAGTAAGAGGAGGGAATGGTAGGGAGTGAGAGGAGGGGATGGTCGGCTAAGTTAGGAGGGAGGGGGATTGCGAGTGATGGTAGGGAAGGGTAAAGGGGATGGCAGGCTAGGTTAGGACGGAGGGGATAGCGAGTAAGGGTAGGGATGGGGTAGAGGGGATGGTAGGCTAGGTTAGAAAGGATGGGATAGCGAGTAAGGGTAGGGAGGGGGTAGAGGGGATGGTAGGCTAGGTTAGAAAGGAGGGGATAGCGAGTGAGGGTAGGGAGGGTAGAGGGGATGGTAGGCTAGGTTAGAAAGGAGGGGATAGCGAGTGAGGGTAGGGAGGGTAGAGGGGATGGTAGGCTAGGTTAGGAGAGAGGGGATATCCAGTGAGGGTAGGGAGGGTAGAAGGGATGGTAGGCTAGGTTAGGAGAGAGGGGATATCCGGTGAGGGTAGGGGGGTAGAGGGGATGGTAGGCTAGGTTAGAAAGGAGGGGATAGCGAGTGAGGGTAGGGGGGGTAGAAGGGATGGTAGGCTAGGTTAGGAGAGAGGGGATATCCAGTGAGGGTAGGGGGGGGGGTAGAGGGGATGGTAGGCTAAGTTAGGAGGGAGGGGGATAGCGAGTGATGGTAGGGAGGGGTAAAGGGGATGGCAGGCTAGGTTAGGACGGAGGGGATAGCGAGTGAGGGTAGGGAGGGGGCAGAGGGGAGGGTAGGCTAGGTTAGAAAGGAGGGGATAGCGAGTGAGGGTAGGGAGGGGGTAGAGGGGATGGTAGGCTAGGTTAGAAAGGAGGGGATAGCGAGTGAGGGTAGAGGGGATGGTAGGCTAGGTTAGGAAGGAGGGGATAGCGAGTGAGGGTAGGGAGGGGGTAGAGGGGATGGTAGGCTAGGTTAGGAGAGAGGGGATATCCAGTGAGGGTAGGGAGGGGTAGAGGGGATGGTAGGCTAGGTTAGAAAGGAGGGGATAGCGAGTGAGGGTAGAGGGGATGGTAGGCTAGGTTAGGAAGGAGGGGATAGCGAGTGAGGGTAGGGAGGGGTAAAGGGGATGGTAGGCTAGGATAGAAAGGAGGGGATAGCGAGTAAGGGTAGGGAGGGGGTACAAAGGAGTACAAAGGGAGTACAAAGGAAATCAAGCAACAACAGATCTAGTGACCCTTCTAGGCTGCTTGTCCTCCAAAACACTGAGGATCAAGTGTCCAAACAGTGGTTTAGAGTGGGTAAGGGAACATTGGAAAGGGAACTACTGCCCTGCCACTAACGTGGCAGGACTAGGAAGTTAGTAGGGGACATATGGGTTAGTAACTGAGGGGAGGATAAAGTTATTCATTTACAAACGCAGTCAGTCGCGGGTTTGATGCGAGATATTTGTCTAGGCGGAATTTAAATGAATCAACGGTGCTGCAGTCTATAACGTCTCGGGGAAGCCCATTCCACAAGTTGACAACTCGATTGAAGAAGAAATTCTTAGATTCGTGCGAGTTAAAAGATTTACCAATAATTTTGCAACCGTTTCCCCGCGTGTAATTAGATTGGTCGATAGTGAAGTACTTACTACAGTTCATATTGTCGATGCCTTTGATGATTTTGAACACTTGAATTAAGTCGCCTCTTAATCTGCGCTGGGTTAAAGGAAATAGATTTAATTCTCTAAGACGCTCTTCGTATGGTTTGTTCTTTAGGCTAGGTATCATTTTGGTAACTACGTTGAACTCGTTCTAGCTTGTTTATATCTTTTTGGTAATAAGGGCACCAGGATTGAACGCAGTATTCCAGAAGAGGGCGGACTAAGGAATTGTAAAGGGTTAGGATAACTTCTTTGGATTTATGCTCAAATGACCTGCCTATAAAGCCAATTATTTTGTTTGCCTTCTTAACAACTTCTGAACATTGTTGACTCGGTTTTAGGTTACTCGATATTGTTACTCCCAGATCAGTTTCTCTGTTTACATTCTTAAGCTGAGTGCCATTCATCGAATAGTTTGCTTTCTCATTTAGGTATCCGACATGTAGTACTTTACATTTATCCGCATTGAAACTCATTTGCCAAATTTGGGCCCAACATGACAATTTATCTAGATTGTGTTGCATATCGTCAACTTGTTCTTTTGAGAGTACGCTATTTGCAATTTTTGTATCGTCAGCAAATTTTGAGATTGTGCAGGGGTAGAGGGGATGGTAGGCTAGGTTAGAAAGGAGGGGATAGCGAGTGAGGGTAGGGAGGGGGTAGAGGGGATGGTAGGCTAGGATAGAAAGGAGGGGATAGCGAGTAAGGGTAGGGAGGGGGTAGAGGGGATGGTAGGCTAGGTTAGAAAGGAGGGGATAGCGAGTGAGGGTAGGGAGGGGGTAGAGGGGATGGTAGGCTAGGTTAGGAGAGAGGGGATATCCAGTGAGGGTAGGGAGGGGTAGAGGGGATGGTAGGCTAGGTTAGGAGAGAGGGGATATCCAGTGAGGGTAGGGGGGGTAGAGGGGATGGTAGGCTAGGTTAGGAGAGAGGGGATATCCAGTGAGGGTAGGGACGGTAGAGGGGATGGTAGGCTAGGTTAGAAAGGAGGGGATAGCGAGTGAGGGTAGGGGGGGTAGAGGGGATGGTAGGCTAGGTTAGGAGAGAGGGGATATCCGGTGAGGGTAGGGGGGGTAGAGGGGATGGTAGGCTAGGTCAGGACGGAGGGGATAGCGAGTGAGGGTAGGGAGGGGGTAGAGGGGATGGTAGGCTAGGTTAGGAGAGAGGGGATATCCGGTGAGGGTAGAGGGGGTAGAGAATCGAGAACAAAAACCGGCCCCTTCAGTAAATTTAACTTCAATAACAAAAACATTAGGTGGGAAGAGGTAAATCAAGAAATGGAGGAAATAGACTGGGAAGATTTAATGGATAACATGACACCAGCAGAATGTCTAGTCTTAATAACAGAAACCATGACCCAAATCTGTAGCCACCATATACCTGCAAGACAAACAAAACGAAGAAGCAAACAAGATCGGGAAAGGAGGAGGCTGTACAGAAGAAGAAAATTACTCACACAAAGACGCACACATCAAAATCTACAGGATAGGCAAAAGGTCGAAATAGATAGAGAAATTGTGGAAATTGAACAAAGGCTAAGAATATCATATGAACTACAACATATGGAAGAGGAGAGGAAAGCTATTGCAGGTATAAAGGAAAATTCCAAATACTTCTTTTCATACGCCAAACAAAAGGCTAAAACAACATCAAACATCGGCCCACTGAGCAAAGGGGACGGCTCTTTCACAGGGGACAAAAAGGAAATGAGCGAACTCTTAAGCAGGCAGTATGAAATGGCATTCAGTGAGCCTGATGAAACAAAAGTCATCAGAGACCAAAATATATTTTTCATGGAAACCTCCCCCACGGAACCCCTCAGATGCTGGATATTGATTTCGGTCCAAAAGACATAGAAGAGGCCATTTCCAACATGCCATCCCACTCGGCACCAGGCCCGGACTCTTGGAATTCGATCCTAATGAAAAAATGTAAGGAAAACGTCTCAAAACCCCTGGCTATAATGTGGAGAAGGAGTCTAGACACTGGTGACATACCAGATAGCTTGAAAAACGCAATAATTGCCCCACTGCATAAAGGAGGGAGTAAAGCACTACCAAAAAACTACCGGTAGCTCTAACCTCTCACATCATTAAAGTTTTCGAGCGAGTCCTGCGAAGCAAAATTTCAACATTCATGGAGACAAATGAACTACACAACACCGGTCAACATGGGTTCAGAGCGGGAAGATCATGTCTCTCACAACTTTTGGAACACTATGACAAAATTCTTAAAGCGCTAGAAGAAAAGAAAAACGTGGATGTCATTTACACCGATTTTGCTAAGGCATTTGATAAATGTGACCATGGTATAATAGCCCACAAACTGAAAGCAAAAGGTATAACTGGAAAAATCGGACAGTGGATATACAATTTCCTCGTAAACCGAAAACAATCGGTAGCAGTAAACCAAGTCACTTCTGAGCCTTCGGATGTCAAAAGTTCAGTGCCCCAAGGAACAGTGCTAGCGCCCCTTCTGTTCCTCATACTAATTTGCGACATAGAAACCAACACCAGACACAGTACGGTGTCGTCTTTTGCTGATGACACAAAATTAAGCAAGATAGTAAACACACAAGAGGACACGGGCCGACTGCAGGAAGACATGAATGTAGTGTTCCAGTGGACCAGGGAAAACAACATGCAATTCAATGAGGAAAAATTCCAATTAATACGGTACGGAGATAATAATGGTGTTAAAGAAATTACAAATTACTTAACAGAATCTAACCACATAATAAAACGGAAAGACAGTGTGAAAGACCTTGGGGTATTAATGTCTGAAAATATGGGTTTCAAAGTACATAACCAGGTTAAAGTGGCGGCTGCGAAACGTCTAACGGGTTGGATTCTGCGTACTTTTAAAACACGCGGTGAATTGCCTATGATAACGCTCTTCAAATCTCTAGTGCTACCGCGGCTTGAATACAACATCCCCATACAAAGCAGGTGAAATAAATGACGTAGAGAGTGTACAAAGAAATTTAACTTCGCATATAAGTTCGATAAAACATCTACATTATTGGGAGCGTTTAAGAGCACTGAATCTGTACTCACTGGAACGTAGAAGAGAACGTTACCTAATAATATACACGTGGAAAATCGCAGAGGGTTTAGTACCAAACCTACATACTCCGATAGTCATGAAATTCAGTGATAGGAGAGGCTGGGAATGCGAAATCCCCCGGATGAATAACAGGGGTGCTATGGGCTCTCTGCGAGAGGGCTGGTTATCACACAGAGGCCCACGTCTCTTCAACAAACTCCCACGGCGAGTAAGAGACATGAGGGACATCTCGTTAGACAACTTCAAGAGAGCCCTAGATGTCGAACTGCAAAAAGTGCCAGACGAGCCCATCCTCGCAAGGGAGCGAGCTGTCGCTTCAAACAGTCTACTGCACCAAATCACCACCCATAACGAGGGGCGTCGCGCTCCTTGGTGCCGCTAGAGGAGCGGCGAACACATCCAAAGGTATCCAAAGGTAAGAGGGGATGGTAGGCTAGGTTAGAAAGGAGGGGATATCCAGTGAGGGTAGGGGGGGTAGAGGGGATGGTAGGCTAAGTTAGGAGGGAGGGGGATAGCGAGTGATGGTAGGGAGGGGTAAAGGGGATGGCAGGCTAGGTTAGGACGGAGGGGATAGCGAGTGAGGGTAGGGAGGGGGTAGAGGGGATGGTAGGCTAGGTTAGGAAGGAGGGGATAGCGAGTGAGGGTAGGGAGGGGTAAAGGGGATGGTAGGCTAGGATAGAAAGGAGGGGATAGCGAGTAAGGGTAGGGAGGGGGTAGAGGGGATGGTAGGCTAGGTTAGAAAGGAGGGGATAGCGAGTGAGGGTAGGGAGGGGGTAGAGGGGATGGTAGGCTAGGTTAGGAGAGAGGGGATATCCAGTGAGGGTAGGGGGGGGGGGGTAGAGGGGATGGTAGGCTAGGTTAGGAGAGAGGGGATATCCAGTGAATCAGAATCAGAATCAGAATATTTATTTTTCCATTTTACAATGGTTCTTCACATAAAACATTAAAAAATATTAAAATACATACATTATATATATACATATTTACAATAAGAAACATCTCTAGTATGTTACTGTGGACAGTCTTCAATATCTATAAAACAAAAATTACAGTTACAGTATTATTACATTTTTTTTTTATAGATCCATTTCATGTTTCAGAATATAATCTTTTAATATATGCTTAAACGTGTTTAGGTTATTTGTGTCCTTTACTGATCTCGGCAACCTATTCCATATTTTAGGACCTGCTATCAAAAGCGATCGTTCACATAAAAGGTGTTTGTTCTCTGTACATATAGATGGTTTTGCTGTCTTGTGTTACTATTTATGATTTCATTAACAATAGGAAAGTGTATTAGCCAGTTTGGAATTAGCTTATGCCTTTCTTTATACACCGCAATAGCTGTACCATATATATATTTTTGCTTTATTTTTAGCCACTCTAATTCCTTTATTATCGGAGTTACATGGTCGTATTTTTTTGCTCCACCCACTGCTACCTTTTGCAGCAAAATTCTGCATTTGTTGTACAGTATTTAATATAGTGCAATTAGTTGAACCCCATATCATTATGCAATAATTTATCAAACTTAAAATTAGCGATTGAATCACAATGACCCTAGTAGCTTTGTCAAAATTACCTTTTATACGATTCACATACATCAACGTTCCCATGACTTTCTTGTTCAGTTCACTTGTGTGTTTGTTGAAAAGCATGTTACAATCTATATGTAGACCTAAATTTGTTACATGTGTACAAGGTATAATTTTATGATCATCGAGTTGTATACATACATTTGAGGGTATTTGAGATAAAAGCTGTCTAGTGCCAAGGAAAATGCATTGAGTTTTATTTGCATTCAACATAAGACCATTTCTCTGGAAATATTGTTTCACTATTTTGAGTGTATTTTCTGTTTTGCTAATTACATTAGTTAGTTCATCCAGAGTGCCTGAGTGAAGTATCTGTGTATCATCAGCATACTGAATGAGCAAACAATCTTTAACATAGTTTAGTAAATCATTGACAAATATAATAAATAGAATGGGTCCTAGAATAGAGCCTTGAGGCACTCCATATGTTACATGTAAAGTAGATGAGACTGTATCACCCAACTGCACAGCCTGTGTCCTATCGGTCAAGTAATTCATAAGCCAGAATGAGTCAATATTTAATTTTTTGCATTTTTCTAACAATATTTGATGACTGACACTGTCGAAAGCTTTAGACAAATCAAGCAGTGTTAGTAAAGACACTTTTTTGTTATCCATATTAGTATATATTTTATTAGTTAATAAAGTGAGGGCTGTTTCCGTTGTTAAATTTGGCCGAAAACCATGTTGACTTATAGAAAGCAGATTGTTGTTTTCCAAGTGCGACATATACTGATTTGTGGCGACTTTCTCTAAAACTTTTGATAATATTGGGAGAAGTGAAATGGGTCGATAATTACCAACACAATCTTTGTCTCCATTTTTATATATTGGTTTAATTATAGCATGCTTCCACATTTTCGGGAACTTACCAGTTACTATCGAGGTGTTTATTATACAGGTTAAGTAAGATATTGTAACATACAATGCATCTTTTAACATCTGAAGAGAAATCCCATCAGAACCACAAGCTTTCGTGTCTTTAAGCTGCTTAAATGTTAGAATTATAGTATTTGTGTCAATTGGTTTTAGTCTAAAAAGATTGTTAGCAGTTGTAGAAGTCTCATATCGTTGGTCGGTATTCTCATCTGTGTCTAGTGTAATGTTATTTTGTGATTTCTCATACGATGATTTGCCTACATTTGCAAAGAAATCGTTAAATTTGTCTACTTTTTCTATCGTGTTGTCAAAGGATTGGATACTTGAAGATTTCTTATTACTGGGAACTATTTGTTTTATTAATTTTCAAGTTGATGCTGTATCACCTTTACAATTATTAAATTGGTCATGGTAAAATTTACTTTTTGTTCCTGCTATGAGAGACTTGACTCGTTAGAGAGAGAGAGAGAGAGAGAGAGAGAGAGAGAGAGAGAGAGTTAAACATTAGGAAACAGTAATACAGAGAGACACTACAGCACACACACAAGCACACACACACACACACACACACACACGCTTGCAGACAGGACACACTTCCCGAAAAATAGCATTTTATGGCTTTGAGTGTGAGTGTTATTTTGTGAATATGTGTGTGTGTGTGTGTGTGTGTGTGTGTTTGTGTGTGTTCTTAAGCTCCTAACCTAACTTAACCTCACCTAATTAAAGTAGATTTGATTGCCACTGGTTGAGATCTGCTGGTTGAATTGGTCTACTGGTTATGTTGCCGGTCATGTTTGTGTGCGTACATACATATTTTTGTGTGCGTACATACATATTTTTGTGTGCGTACATACATATTTACCGATTTGGGGACCTATACTCGCGGGAAAAAAATAAAAAAATAAAAAAATATAAAATAATGACACTGTTGAGCATTTTATTTGTGTGAACGGAATGAATCGGGTGATATATAGTGTCACATGATTTCGACCCACTTCCAGAATGCGAGTGCGAGCTAGAGTCACAAGGAGTAGGGGAAATTTCGGACTTGCTTGCCTATTCGCGGTCAAAATCAATGGAATATAAATAAAATATGGAATAGGTTGCCGAGATCAGTAAAGGACACAAATAACCTAAACACGTTTAAGCATATAATAAAAGATTATATTCTGAAACATGAAATGGATCTATAAAAAAAAAAATGTAATAATACTGTAACTGTAATTTTTGTTTTATAGATATTGAAGACTGTCCACAGTAACATGCTAGAGATGTTTCTTATTGTAAATATGTATATATATAATGTATGTATTTTAATATTTTTTTAATGTTTTATGTGAAGAACCATTGTAAAATGGAAAAATAAATATTCTGATTCTGATTCTGATTCTCTCTCTCTCTCTCTCTCTCTCTCTCTCTCTCTCTCTCTCTCTCTCTCTCTCTCTCTCTCTCTCTCTCTCTCTCTCTCACGTGGGTACTCATTTTCCCATCACTGTGTATAATGGATAGGTTCGATGTTTGAAGTACGGTATTAAGGGGAGTCACCGGTGTTTTGTTATCTTTCTCTCCTTTTCTCTCTTTCCCTGGCTTGTAACCATTCGGCCCCATTCAGCCAACTGGTTTAAGACGTGTATCCCCATCCAGGTGTCGATGTCTTCCTGGCAAGCGATAGCGAGCCAGCATTGTTTGGAGAAATCCGGCTTCGCCGGAGACATTTTTCTATCGAAAAATGTACAAATTTAGCTTGCTGTCAAAACAAAAATATATATAGGCTATGCTGGCTCGCTATCGCTCGCCAGGAAAATATTGACACCAGGATGGGGGTAAACGTCTTAAACCGGTAGGCTGAATGGGGCCGAATGGATACAAACCAAAGAGAGAAAGAGAGAAAGAGAAAAAAAGCTAGGTGGGCTCCCTTAATCTCAGCGGCAAGTTTTCATTTATCGAGGATATTATATGAAGCCTCGTGTGATGGTACAGTCGCGCTAATAAGTCATGTCTCGGCACCCAATTATGTTTTGATCAATAATTGGTATCTGCAATATTTACACATGATTTCTTCTTTTTGAGTGAGATATACAACCAAGTTCCTACACTTACACACCCTATTCAACATCTGACAGACATTAATACAGACAGAGAGAGAGAGAGAGCACAGACAGCTGGGACATGACTTATTAGCACCACCGTACGTCCTTCGAAACGGTTCCATGTCATCCCAACCAATAGACCATTTCAACCAGTAGCTCTTAACCAGTGCCAAATCAACCAAGACCAACCAAACCAGTGCCAAAATATAGTACTAGCCTAACCTAACCTAACCGTATTGGTTGATTTGGTACTGGTTGAGAGCTACTGGTTGAAATGGTCTACTGGTTGAGTTGACCGGGGTCACCCTTCAAAACACGATTCTATTTTAATTTGGTTTTGTATTTATGTTACCGGGAATCTGTGCAATCCGGGATTTCACGAAATCCCTAGTGAATTCGTGAAATTGAATATTTAATTTCAAAATAGTTTTGATATCATGTCCTATATTTTGGATGTTTTATAGTGGACAGGTTACGTTAGGTTCAGGTTAACCAAACTACTATGTATCTTTCCGATCTTAATAGTATAGAAAGATACAAATGAACTTTCACATTTTAGTACAGGATTAATTAAATATATATTAATCATAATTAATTAAATATATATTAATCATAATTAATTAAATATATATTAATCATAATTAATTAAATATATATTAATCATAGAATTATCTAGCTTGGCCAAATGTAACGTAACCAAACATTTACAGCACATAACAATATAAAATGCAACTTGAAATATTTGGAACATGGAATTATAAGCACATTTCCAAATTTCGTGAAATCCCTGATTACGCAGATTCCCTGCAACATACCGTATATCTATAGGCGGTTTGGAACGTTCTTGTTTTTATTTCACTATACTGTATATTGTTTTAACTTAATACATATATATATATATATATATATACAGAGAGAGAGAGAGAGAGACAGAGAGAGAGAGAGAGACAGAGAGAGAGACAGAGAGAGAGAGAGACAGAGAGACAGAGAGAGAGAGAGAGAGAGAGAGAGAGAGAGAGAGAGAGAGAGAGAGAGAGAGAGAGAGAGAGAGAGAGAGAGACAGAGACAGAGAGAGAGAGAGAGAGAGAGAGAGACAGAGACAGAGACAGAGAGAGAGAGAGAGATAGATAGATAGATAGATAGATAGAGTTCGTTTAATATACAGCTAGTCATATATTCGGTTTTTTTCCACTACTTCTACTTAGCTTTCAAATTATAAACACCTACGAAATTCCGCCTATTTTTCAGATAAGGCAACCAAATGAAAGATGCCTCGAAACGTCGCTTGAAATATTTGTCGATTGAGAATTGCCCCCCAAAGAGTTCTCATTTTAAGGGGGGTCACCTGCTTTTTTTTTTATCTTTCTCTCCTTCTCTGACTTGTATCCATTCGGCCCCATTCAGCCAACTGTTTCCAAGACGTTTATCCCTATCCAGGTGTTGATATATTCCTGGCGAGCGATAGCGAGCCAGCATTGTATGGATAAATCCAGCTTCGCCGGAGACATTTTTCTATCGAAAAATGTACAAATTTGGCCGAATAGATACAAGCCAAAGAGAGGGAGAGAAAGATAAAAAAAAAAAAAAATTGGATGCCTGGATAGAATCGGCTTTTCCTTCATGATAGCTCGGGTATTTTAGTTCCTCGCTATTTGAAAGGATTCATATGTTTGCCGAGCCTTTGAATCCTGTATGTAAAGGAATCTTTTAATCACCAGTTTAGCGTTCGTGTGTGTGTGTGTGTGTGTGTGTGTGTGTGTGTGATTACTATTGTGTTTGTGTGTACGTGTGTTTGGGCGTATGTGTGTAAGAGGTGTGTGTGTGTGTGTGTGTGTAAGTGCTTATTATTGTGTTTGGGCGTATGTGTGTAAGAGGTGTGTGTGTATATGAGTGTGTATGTGTGTTTGGCTGTGCGCATACTTTTGTGTTTGTGTGTATGGGCGTATGGGCGTATGTGTGTGTATAGACCGTGTGTATATAGTAGGCGTGTATGTAAGTGCATATGTGTGTAAGCGTAGTGACCCTGTGTATGAGAACTGACGTATAATGTCCTTACATGAAACTAACACATCAACTGGGCAAAACAAATGAATCTGCTAAGCGCTAGACGAATAGTTTCTGTTCTGCTTTCTGGCTTATATCCGACAATTTTAGTCAGATTAGGAAAGGCTAATGGAAGTCATAGAGGGTTAATCGAGATAGTCTTTACCCTTATCATTCCCACAGATCCTTCCTAAACTGTATATAATCGTCTAATGACAGCCAGAATAAACTGTCAAAATGTGTCATAATCTTCAGTTAAGGGGAGATTTCCACTTGAGGGATTTTTTTCTTTACCCCTTTCTCTCTCATGTTTAGCCCCATTGTTATTGAGATTTTAATATGTTCGCCCCATTAGTTTGGCTATTTTAAGAACTTTCACCCGATTTATGTCACTTTTAAGCCCTTTCGTGCCATTTAGGTGTTGATTTTTTCCTGGCGAGCGATAGCGAGCCTGTAATTTAAGAAGAACCGGCCTTCGGCCGGGAAACTTTTCTACCGAAAAATTTACAAATTTATCTTGAAAGGGGGTCAAGGGGGTGTAATTTCAAGCTTGATGGAAATCTAGGAAACACACTAAAAACTTCCCCTTAAGACCTTCAATTCGATGGCATTATGTTCATTATACCGGTTACCCCTAAACGATTGTGTCCAGCATAGCCAGGACCTCCAAAAGTCAGAGGTTAATACTATTTCAACTAACTTTTGACTCGTGCAGCTCCTTCCTAAGATGAATACAATTGGCTGAGGTTATCTATGTTACGACACATACAGACGTGTTGTGATTGAGGAGTTAAGGGGAGGTTTTTAGTTGATTCCCTAGACTTCCATCAAGCTTAAAATTACTCCCCGTTGACCCCCTTTCAAGATAAATGTGTACATTTTTCGGTAGAAAAATGTCCCGGCCGAAGGCCTGTTCCCCTTAAATTACAGGCTCGCTATCGCTCGCCAGGAAAAAATTGACACCTAAATGGCACGAATGGTCTTAAAATTGACATAAATGGGGCGAGGGTTCTTAAAATAGCCAAACTAATGGGGCAAGCGTCTTTAAATCTGACAAGCAATGGGGCTAAACATGAGGGAGAAAGAGGTTCAGAAAACAATCCTCCAGGTGGAAATCTCCCCTTAAGGGAAGGTTTCTAGTTTGCTCCCCATACCTCTATCAAGCTTTAGTAAACGAAATAAATAAATAAATAAATATATATATATATATACTTTATTATATATATATATATATATATATATATATATATATATATATATATATATATATATACATAGACTACACCCGTAAATGTGTTCATGAAGTCCAAAAATATAAAATGTTTTTGAGGGGTAAATAAAACGGGAATTAAAATATCACAATATGGTTTAAAACTGCCATGCCATTCCTACAAACGTATCCAAAACTACGATATATATCCAAAGGAAAAATGTATTTACGTGGAATGACGTCGTCTGCCTCCCGTTATAGCGATATTACCCATAAAATTAAAAGAAACTGCTAACACACATAAATACTCCTCCTCTCTCTCTCTCTCTCTCTCTCTCTCTCTCTCTCTCTCTCTCTCTCTCTCTCTCTCTCTCTCTCTCTTTGAAGTTTTGCTTGTTTGTCTCTTTTACCTATCTATCCGTATTTCTCTCTGTTGCTGTGTCCTTCTAACTGTCTCTCTCCACTCCTCTCTCTTACTTCCTCTCTCTCTCTCTCTCTCTCTCTCTCTCTCTCTCTCTCTCTCTCTTTCCCTTACTCTTTCTCTCTCTCTCTCTCCCTTACCCTTACTGTCTCTCTCTCTTACTCCTACTCTCTCTCTCTCTCTCTTTCCCTTACTCTTTCTCTCTCTCTCTTTCCCTTACCCTTACTGTCTCTCTCTCTTACTCCTACTCTCTCTCTTTCCCTTACTCTTTCTCTCTCTCTCTCTTTCCCTTACCCTTACTGTCTCTCTCTCTTACTCCTACTCTCTCTCTCTCTCTCTCTTACTCCCACACTCACTCACTCTCTCACTCTCTCACACACACACACAGACACAATTCGATGCAGCAGCCGTCCACATGAGCCCCTGCCTAATCTGCGAGAGCTTATTAAGGGGAGATCTCCACTTGAGGGATTTTTTTCTTGACCCCTTTCTCCCTCATGTTTAGCCCCATTGCTTTTGATATTATAAAATGTTTGCCCCATTAGTTTAGCGATTTTAAGAACTTTCACCCCATATTAAGACCTTTCGTGCCATTTAGGTGTCGATTTTATCCTGGCGAGCGATAGCGAGCCTGTAATTTAAGAAGAATCGGCCTTCGGCCGGGACATTTTTCTGCCGAAAAATGTACAAATTTATCTTGAAAGGGGGTCAAGGGGGTGTAATTTCAAGCAAGGTTTCAGCTCTCCGTACACAGCGAGGTAAACACAGCCGGATGCTTTAAGGGGGAGGGGGTCGCTTTTACCGGACCCCCTTCTCCCTCATGTTTACCATATTAGCTTTGAGATTTTAAGACGTGCGTTCCATTAGTTTGGCGCTTTAGAGACCTTTCGCCCCATTTCTTTGTTAATATTAAGACCTTTCGTGCCATTTAGGTGTCGATTTTTTCCTGGGAGCCTGTAATTTTAGATTGAACCGGCCATCGGCTGGGAAATTTTTCTACCGAAAAATGTACGAATTTATCTTGTAAGGAGGTGTCTTTTTTTTTGTTTTTTAAACTTGATGGTCTAGCGAGGAAACATAAACCTACATACATAAATACATGGGCCAAAACCAAGCACTACCCCCTTAACGTAAATCAAATGGTATATTCCTATTTTGCAGTGTGATGTTACTGCCATCCAATATTTTCATCGCGCAATTCGACTTTAAGGGGACATGGGTCGTTTTTCTGGACTCCTTCCTCCCTTGGGTTTAGCCCCATTAGTTTTCAGATGTTAAGATGTTTCCCCCATTAGTTAGTCGATTTTAAGACCTTTCGCCCCATTTTCTCGTCAAAATTTAGACCTTTCGTGCAATTTTGGTGTCGTTTTTTTCCCTGGCGAACGATAGTGAAATTGTAATGTTGGAAGAATCGGCCTTCGGCCGGGACATTTTTCTACCGAAAAATGTACAAATTAATCTAGAAGGGGGATCTAAGGGATGTTGTTTTTTAAATATGCTGGAGGTCTAGGGAGGAAACTAGAAAAATAATGAATACATGCTAAAATCGCCCAAAAAGTGAGCCATCCTCCCCATGGCAAATTATATAGACGCAGATATATGTTGGGGGTATTATCCCTTTCAGTACCAGCGACGTGTGTTACCGTGTGTTTGTATTCTAGCTATATGTATACGATATTCTGCAGCTTAGGAAGGCTCTGTGGTACATAAAAGGGTTGGTTGAGATAGTTTGAAGCCTTAACTATTGCTAGAGGTCCTTCCTAAGCTGTATCAAATCGTCCAATGGCGGCCAAAATATGATGAAAAGGACGTCCCCGGCACTCAATGGGTTATTTGGGAGTGTGTGTGGGTGGGGGGGTGTTTGTGTTGTGTTTGTGCGTAGTTGATATAATTTGTTTTTATCTGTGTTTGTTCGTTGTTTTGTGTTTTCCCTGTTCTTGCTCTGTCTTGAGTCGGCCACCCCCAAGAAACAAAGAAAAAACAATAATAAAATAGAATAAAATAAAAAATAAAAATAGGAAAAATGGGGATTGGGCCTGAGCAAATGGATGGATGGATGGATGGATGGGTGGATGGATGGATGGATGGATGGATGGATGGATGGATGGATGGATGGATGGATGGGTGGATGGATGGATGGATGGATGGATGGATGGATGGATGGATGGATGGATGGTAGAATGTGATTGCGTCGTTTGTTGTGTGTTCGTGACTGTGTGTAGGTGGCATATTTGATATGTGCGTGTAGTTTGTGTATGTGTTTCTATGTGTTAGCATACATAGATGTGTGTGTGTGTGTGTGTGTGTGTGATTTATGTATAGTTGTAAATCCTATCCCAATCCTCCCTTTGGCTCCAACAGATCCTTAACCCCTTCAGGATTATGACGCATTTTGGCAGTTTATTCTGGCTATCATTAGACTTTTGTTTTCAGAGTTAAAAGGGCATATGGAAGTTAGAGTGTTAACTGGGATAGCCTTTACCCATTTAATCCCCGCAGTTCCTTCGTATGGGGAGGTATTTAGTTTGTTCCCTAGACCTCCATCAAGCTTAAAATTACACCCCCTTGAGTCCCTTTCAAGATAAATTTGTACATTTCGCTATCGCTCGCCAGGATAAAATCGACACCTGAATGGCACGAAAGGTCTTAATATGGGATGAAAGTTCTTAAAATCGCTAAACAAATGGGGCAAACGTTTTATAATATCAACAGCAATGGGGCTAAACATGAGGGAGAAAGGGGCAAGAAAAAAATCCCTCAAGTGGAGATCTCCCTGTATAAAATCGTCTAAAGAGAGCTAGATTTAATATACTGTCAAAATGCATCATAATTCTGAAAGGGTTAAACTATTAATAAGTGTCTCATCAGAACAAATATCTACGCAGTGTGTAATCCTGACAATGAACCAGTAATGCAACCCCTCAACTCTAGCGATTTTTCTGTCAATTTAAATGTGCAATTGTTTTCTGGCAGCTTCAAATTATATGTTACGTAGAAATTATATGTTACGTAGAAATTATATGTTACGTAGAAATTATATGTTACGTAGAAATTGTATGTTACGTAGAAATTATATGTTACGTATAAATTGTATGTTACGTATAAATTGTATGTTACGTATAAATTGTATGTTACGTAGAAATTATATGTTACGTAGAAATTTTACGTAGAAATGATATATTACGTAGAAATGATGTTACGTAGAAATTATATGTTACGTAGAAATTATGTTACGTAGAAATTATATGTTACGTAGAAATTAATTAACCTAACATAATCTACCTTCGATCTAGTTTTCTATTCCAATGTGAAAGAGCCTCAAACTAGTATTAGAAGAAAGTTGCTCATCGAAAATTGCCGAAAAATGCGCTCGTGTGAAACCAGTATTACAGCCCCTCCATGTTAGGATCTCTCTTTGGCTTGTATCCATTTGACCCCATTCAGCCTACTGTTTTAAGACGTTTACCCCCCATCCAGGTGTCAATATTTTCCTGGCGAGCGGTAGCGAGCCATCATATATATATTTTTGTTTTGAGAGCAAGCTAAATTTGTACATTTTTCGATAGAAAAATGTCTCCGGTGAAGCCGGATTTCTCCATACAATGCTGGTTCGCTATCGCTCGCCAGGAAGAAATCGACACGTAGATGGGGACAAACGTCTTAAAACAGTTGGCTGAATGGGGCCGAATGGATACAAGCCCGGGAAAAAGAGAGAAAAGGAGAGAAAGATAATACAAAGCCTGTGACACCCCTTAAAATCATATGCATTCTGATTAGTTGTCGATTCCAATGCACAAAATATACTACTGATGTTATGCCGGATAGGCCTTCCATTACCTCAGCCATCAAGCCAACGTTCATATATTATCCTCTCATAGTAGAGCTATAGTCTATACCCTCATAGTAGAGCTATAGTCTATACCCTCATAGTAGAGCTATAGTCTATACCCTCATAGTAGAGCTATAGTCTATACCCTCATAGTAGAGCTATAGTCTATACTCTCATAGTAGAGCTATAGTCTATACCCTCATAGTAGAGCTATAGTCTATACCCTCATAGTAGAGCTATAGTCTATACCCTCATAGTAGAGCTATAGTCTATACCCTCATAGTAGAGCTATAGTCTATACCCTCATAGTAGAGCTATAGTCTATACCCTCATAGTAGAGCTATAGTCTATACCCTCATAGTAGAGCTATAGTCTATACCCTCATAGTAGAGCTATAGTCTATACCCTCATAGTAGAGCTATAGTCTATACCCTCATAGTAGAGCTATAGTCTATACCCTCATAGTAGAGCTATAGTCTATACCCTCATAGTAGAGCTATAGTCTATACCCTGTTACGGCTGGATCGGCAATACATATTCGGGATTCTTGATCGTAGGACAGAAATGGCTTATGTGACAACGACACGCTCGATTCCAGTCCCAAATACTATATGCTCCAGACAACAAAAGCACCAACGCCCTACAGAGTTATCGTCTATGGTAACGAGGTACCTTAACTCGGCGAAAGTGTACAACAGGGGTAGGCTATGAGGCTAAACTCCCTCAGACATTTATAGGTTACGTTATTACTAAAGAAATGCAATACTCAAGAAACTACGTTAATATTAAGCCTCTAATAATGTAGAATAGAAGCAGGCTAAAGGTATGACAGTGAAATGCTAAATGACAAAGGTACACGCCTACTTGAAAGCGCGTGCACTAGAATAACTGTCCCCTACTAACATGCACTAGCATGTAGCATACAAGATGTTCATGATCCAGTAGATACCTAATAATACACATGGAAGGAACATAAATAGTAGTCACTTATTATAATAATGAATCTATACTTGGAATAACTAAAAGGTTGCAGGCAACAGTACTGCGCCGGTAGCCTACTACCGCATAGGCTACTTCGCTTCTCTCACTCTGTCTCCCCTCTGAGTCCGTATGCGCCCTACGCAATAGAACTCCGGACACAGCAGCAAAACGACAGTGCAGTTAATTGATACATGAAAGTATTAATAGTGTTGTCTTGTGTGTGAGTGATGTGTATTGTAAAGTGTTACATACATAAACTTAACCCGTACAGCCCCAGCGACGCGCCTGGCGCGTCGGCGATGTATGTAACGCACAGCCCCAGAGACGCGCCTGGCGAGTCACCCTAATTTCCCCTAATTGCACCGACCGTAACCTCAGGTGTAGCCACGCAAGAGGGCTCAGATTTGTATGGGAACTGTGTACGTATCCCACGCAACCGTGCCGATGGTTGAAAACTCTCAAAGTCCACGTGCGTGCGCGCGAGCGCGCAATAACCTGGTTTTTTGGGATAATTGCCTTCAATTTTTTACTCTTATAAAATCCGTTTTCGGGGGCTCTGTAGGACCATTTTTTAAGCTTTTTGAGCGGTTTTTCGTGGTTTTTCCTTCATTCCTAACCCATTCGCTATTGTTTCTGGAATAAAACCATTTTTTGAAAACCGGCCGGGTTCTGGTGCGCAAACATTACAAAACTAGCCGGGGCTCCACGGGTTAAAGAGAGCTGCAATGCATAGTAAAATAAAGATATATCCCACTCATCATCCCCATGTGTTCTAGCTAGCAGGCCAAGTCACAGGAACAACGAGTCCCAGCACCGAAAGCGAGAACCCAGGAAAAGACTGTACAGAACACAAGGACAGATAAATTACGTTACTCTACTATACCGGCACTACGAGCGAGCTGTAGTCTCTGGTACTACACTCGCTCCTGGCTCGGTATGCAAATCAAGGCTAAGTCCTCGCCCCTCTACAGACAACTCCTGGGCATGGTCGGGCTCTTACACATGGCACCAGTCTAGTCACAAATTGGATGATGAGCGGGGCATATAACTCGTGAACATGTAGAACGTTCACCAACTATCCTCATCAAGAAGATCGCTGTTCACATTAACCCCTTAAATCTAATACATGTAAATATATGCTTGTCCTAAGAGTAATACGAGAGGTGAGTGCTGAAACTCCTTTAGGACCTCAAGGGAAGGTTATGCATTTAAATAGAGAGAAGAATGAAATGAGAGTAATGTCGTCAGAGAGAAAGAGTGCAACCGTGAGAAATTGGGAGAGAGGGCAAGGGATGTTAGAATCTCAAAGGTTCTAGGCAACCTGATCATGGAACACACAGCGAGCCTCCAGGCAATGTGCTGTACGACAACATGGGCAGCCCAGGCAGCATAGGCAGGCGGCAATGGACTACCAACCCTGTCGCGCCTAGCTATAAGCGCAAGGCTGCCAACCAGTCCATACGTCTGGCAACCACCCCCCCGGCAGCGTGGCGCGTTGCTACCCTCTCGCTCTGAAGCCTAACTCACTCTCTCTCTCTGAACTCCCATTGTCTCATCTATCAACTTCTCTATTGATACTACATATTAAATGGAAGGTCTCGACATGGCTTAAAACAAAACCCACCACTGGTTAGCACATGACGAGACCTTTGCAGAGATACAAAGAACATAGTTATAAGTTGTCACACTCAATATACATAGCTGCTGACGGTAGCCAGCACGGTACAGTGGTACGGGCGGTACAGTGGAGTACCAAGGAGTACAATCAGGTTGCGTTGCCACGCACTGGGTGCGTCACAACCCTCATAGTAGAGCTATAGTCTATACCCTCATAGTAGAGCTATAGTCTATACCCTCATAGTAGAGCTATAGTCTATACCCTCATAGTAGAGCTATAGTCTATACCCTCATAGTAGAGCTATAGTCTATACCCTCATAGTAGAGCTATAGTCTATACCCTCATAGTAGAGCTATAGTCTATACCCTCATAGTAGAGCTATAGTCTATACCCTCATAGTAGAGCTATAGTCTATACCCTCATAGTAGAGCTATAGTCTATACCCTCATAGTAGAGCTATAGTCTATACTCTCATAGTAGAGCGATAGTCTATACCCTCATAGTAGAGCTATAGTCTATACCCTCATAGTAGAGCTATAGTCTATACCCTGTGTGCCAAATAAGTAGGCCAAAGCTCTTGAATATTAAGGGGAGGTATTTAGTTTGTTCCCTAGACCTCCATCAATCTTAAAATTACACCCCCTTGAGTCCCTTTCAAGATAAATTTGTAAATTTTTCGGTAGAAAAATTTCCCGGCCAAAGGCCGGTACCTCTTAAATTACAGGCTCGCTATCGCTCGCCAGGATAAAATCGACACCTGAATTGCACGAAAGGTCTTAATATGGGGTGAAAGTTCTTAAAATCGCTAAACTAATGGGGCAAACGTTTTATAATATCAAAAGCAATGGGGCTAAACATGAGGGAGAAAGGGATCAAGAAAAAAATCCCTCAAGTGGAGATCTCCCCTTAACCTCTACATCTCACACACGGCATTGGTGAAGGACTGATCTATCCGAGTGAGAGACTAAGAGTTGTTGCGTGTTCTCTGCCATACCCATAGTTTACCCTGACTGTTCCTGTTACATATATATGTTTTCTAGATCTCAAGCGGCGGCGTCTCTTCCGTGGATTGACCTCTCTACTGACTGGGAGCCAAAGCGTTACATTTCTAGATCTCAAGCGGCGGCGTCTCTTCCGTGGATTGACCTCTCTACTGACTGGGAGCCAAAGCGTTACATTTCTAGATCTCAAGCGGCGGCGTCTCTTCCGTGGTGGATGGATTGACCTCTCTACTGACTGGGAGCCAAAGCGTTACATTTCTAGATCTCAAGCGGTGGCGTCTCTTGCGTGGATTGACCTCTCTACTGACTGGGAGCCAAAGCGTTACATTTCTAGATCTCAAGCAGCGGCGTCTCTTCCGTGGTGCAAGGATTGACCTCTCTACTGCCAACCGACTGGGAGCCAAAGCGTTACATTTTCTCTTTTCCCCTCAACTCCTCCTCGCTTGGGAGCAGCTTCGGTCACCTGGGCATTCTTAAGGGGAGATTTCCACCTGGAGGATTTTTTTCTGAACCTCTTTCTCCCTCATGTTTAGCCCCATTGCTTGTGAGATTTAAAGATGCTTGCCCCATTAGTTTGTCGATTTTAAGAACCCTCGCCCCATTTCTGTCAATTTCAAGACCATTCGTGCCATTTAGGTGTCGATTTTTTCCTGGCGAGCGATAGCGTGCCTGTAATTTACTGGGAACCAGCCTTTGGCCGGGACATTTTTCTACCGAAAAATTTACAAATTTATCTTGAAAGGGGGTCAAGGGGGAGTAATTTTAAGCTTGATGGAAGTCTAGGGAATCAACTAAAAACCTCCCCTTCCCCGTGAGCACAGACCTCGGTATATATAGGAGGGCTTAGCGGTGGTTGGGTGGAGGTTGCCGCCGAACATCCATCATATTTACTACCCCAGCATCCATCACTAGGCGGGGATTGTGGGGGTGGAAAGAAAGAGAGAGAGAGAGAGAGAGAGAGAGAGAGAGAGAGAGAGAGAGAGAGAGAGAGAGAGAGAGAGAGAGAGAGAGAAAGAGAGTATAATAATAACTCCATAACGATAGTATACCGTATATATATATATATATATATATATATATATATATATATATATATATATATATATATATATACTGTATATATAAACCAACACACACAACAGGCATAAACCTATCTTCTTTACACAACATAATGCCCTGCTGATGAACCAGTGTTGTGCTATAAAGGCTACATGGGGGGGGGGGGGGGGGGCGTAATAATAGAAGATGTTTGCTGCCACTCTCACTCTTTTATTACAGGCTTATATTCATCTCCAGCCAACCCACTTTACGCTTCCAGAACGTTATATTAACCCTTAGCAGTTATGATGACGCAATTATTTTCGGTTTTCTGTATGCAGATTATTAAGGGAGCTCCGACGGTATTGTGCAGCATAATTTACTGGTTCGGCTCAATGGTTTAAGGAGGGGGTTTAGTTTGCTCTCTAAACCTCTATAAAACTTTTAAAAAACCATCCTCAAGACATATAAATATATATTCGATATCAATTTTTAAATTTTTCGGTAGAAAAATGTCCCGGCCGAAGGCTGATTCCTCTTCATATACAGGCTCGCTATCGCTCGCCAGGAAAAAATAGACACCTAAATGGCACGAAAGGTCTTAATATTGAAAAGAAAGAGGCAAAAGGTCTGAAAATCGCCTAACTAATGGGGCGAATGTCTTGAAATTTCATAACTAATAGGGCTAAACATGAGAGAGGAGGAGGACTCGAAAAACCAACTGCCTCCCCTTAAGGGTATAATTATGGAAATCAGAGTTAATTGCGATAGTCTTTATCCATATAACTCCCACACATCCCTATTACATAGTATAAAATCGTCTAATGCTAGCCAGAATTGCGTGTCAAAATGCGTCATAACCTTCAAAGGGTTAAGCCATTCACGATAATGACACCGTTTGGTAAATTACTTTAACTTAGCTTGCGAAGAATCTGAGAGAATCTGAGAGAGTCTGAGGCATATACTTTAGTTGGCTTTGACCCCTTACAGGTTCTTAGAGGTCCTTCTTTTGTTATATAGTCTTTGTTAATAGTCTTTAGCCCACTCATAACATTTCCTGGACCCCCTATTCTTAGCTTTATGTTTTTATAACTATCTGGAATGATTTTTTGAAATAACTTGTTTTCAATAAATAGTATATATATATAGCTTTTTAATGTATGCGCAGACAATTACATTCATAAAATGGCTTCCAGAGATATACTTCCATAATAAAAACTAAGTGAAGACCACGAATATTCATGGGTAGGCTAGAGACTATGTGGCATCCGAGAGTACAAGGGTTATTGTTCGACCTGCAGAAAATGACAGAAAACGGCTGGTGAACTGAAGGGGAAACTGTAGCAAACACATCGACAAAGTGGATCAGGTGACAGAGACATGAGGAAAGAGATGAAAGGGGGAGCTATGATGGGAAGAGTACAGGCGAAAGTGATCAGCAGGTATTGTGTGTGTGTGTGTGTGTGTGTGTGAGAGAGAGAGAGAGAGAGAGAGAGAGGATTAAGTGTAGCAAAGAGAGGACGAATCAAGCTGAGGGAAAGAGAAAATATATGAACCCTGAGAGAGATTATCCAGAATCAGGAAGTGACGGATGGAGTTGCGAAAGTGAGAAGGTAAATTGAGGCGATGGGCATTGAGTTAGGAAATAGGAACACCTGAAGTATGAAAATTAAATGGAATAGGGTTTGAATTGTTTACATTGTTTCTTCGGAAAATGATTTACGTCAGCACCCATGGACGCACTGACTTATTCGTATTTGTGTTTCTTTCCACTACCTAAGCACGAAGAAGTTTAGTGTTATTCTTAAACCTTTATTTCCTTTCGCAGTGCCTGATACCGAACGAATACTGTGAGAATGAGTTGATATATATATATATTTCTAATCTCTCAGTGGGGTTCGAACCGCCGACCGTCAGGACGATAGCCGACGCTTTAATCAACTACACCACGGCAGTTGATTAAAGCGTCGGCTATCGTCCTGACGGTCGGTGGTTCGAACCCCACTGAGAGATTAGAAACATTTAGTGGCTCACGTGTATTTGTGATATATACTCAATATATATATATATATATATATATATCAACACATTAGTACCGTACTAAGACAAACAAGGAGGTTGCTCGCATCTAAACAAACATAACAATAAACAAATAGATAAATAAATACATAAACACATACAGTCAATACAAATATCTGCCCTTAAACACCTGCGCCATAACCCGACGCCCATCACACCTCATGAAATCTGGGCCATCTAATTATAAAGCGTTATAAAGTAGGAGAGATGATGTCAATGGCTGGCGGGGGAGGTGGAGTTAAAGGGGGGGGGTCGAATAAGGGGGGGAGGGGGTGTTGATGGTGGGGGTAGGGGGTGTTGATGGTGGGGTAGGGGGTGTTAAGGGGTGTTAAAGGGGGGAGAGGGGTTAGGGGGTGTTGATGGTGGGGGTAGGGGGTGTTAAGGGGGGTTAAAGGGGGGAGAGGGGTTAGGGGGTGTTAATGGTGGGGGTAGGGGGTGTTAATGGTGGGGGTAGGGGGTGTTAATGGTGGGGGTAGGGGGTGTTAATGGTGGGGATAGGGGGTGTTAAGGAGGGGTAGGGGGGTGTTAAGGAGGGGTAGGGGGGTGTTAAGGAGGGGTAGGGGGTGTTAGGGAGGGGTAGGAGGGTATGGTTTATTTTTTGGTATATTTATTCCTGTATGTATTTATATTATAGTAACCTCCCTAGACCTCCATCAAACTTGAAAAAAACCCCGCTAGACCGCCCTTCAAGATAAATTCTCCCGGTCGAAGGCCGATTCCTCCTAGAAATACAGGCTCGCTATCGCTCCCCAGGAAAAAGTCGACACATAAATGGCACGTAAGGTATTTATATTATCAAAGAAATGGGGTGAAAGGTCCTAAAATCGCCAAACTAATGGAACGAGCGTCTTAAAATCTCAAAGCTAATGGGACTAAACATGAGGTATAAAAAGCAGCTACCTCCCCCTTAATGCCTCTCCCAGGGGGGCGCTTTGGAATAACGGGGCCCATTAAGAAATTAAGGTGATCTGCTTTCCTATGTGTGTGGGTATTGGTCGTGTAGGTGGTGTCTGTGTGCGTGTGTTAGAGTGAGTCAGTGTGGTAATGTGTGTTAGAGTGAGTCAGTGAGTGTGTGTGTGTGTACAAGTACAAAGGAGCACAAAGGAAATCAAGCAACAACAGATCTAGTGACCCTTCTAGGCTGCTTGTCCTCCAAAACACTGAGGATCAAGTGTCCAAACAGTGGTTTAGAGTGGGTAAGGGAACATTGGAAAGGGAACTACTGCCCTGCCACTAACGTGGCAGGACTATGAAGTTAGTAGGGGACATATGGGTTAGTAACTGAGGGGAGGATAAAATAAAGTTATTCATTTACAAACGCAGTCAGTCGCGGGTTTGATGCGAGATATTTGTCTAGGCGGAATTTAAATGAATCAACGGTGCTGCAGTCTATAACGTCTCGGGGAAGCCCATTCCACAAGTTGACAACTCGATTGAAGAAGAAATTCTTAGATTCGTGTGAGTTAAAAGATTTACCAATAATTTTGCAACCGTTTCCCCGCGTGTAATTAGATTGGTCGATAGTGAAGTACTTACTACAGTTCATATTGTCGATGCCTTTGATGATTTTGAACACTTGAATTAAGTCACCTCTTAATCTGCGCTGGGTTAAAGGAAATAGATTTAATTCTCTAAGACGCTCTTCCTTATCCTTAGCTTCCTTTAGAACTCTAGGCGAGATTGTATCAGGTCCAGGCGTTTTATTTACCTTGAGTTTATCTAAACAATTCAATACTTCTCTCTCTGTAACGGTGATATTGCTTAGAACATCTGAATTATCAATCTGAATCGGCGATGGTGTAGGGATATCACTGAGGTCTTCTGTTGTAAAAACTGATGCAAAGAAGGTATTGAGGGCATTACTCATTTGTACTTCGTCTTTGGTGTATTCTCCATTTTCATCGACTAACGGTCCAACAGTTGAAGTAACTACTTTTTTCTTTCTGATATAACTATAGAATTCTTTCGGGTTTGTTTTACTTTGATTCGCAATATGTAACTCTAGGGTCTTTTTACTTTGCTTAATTAACTTTTTGGCTTTGCGTCGTAGCTCTACAAATTTCACCCGTTCTTCGTCATTTTGTGAGGATTTTAATCTATCATTAGCAAATTTTTTAGCAAGCAGGCAGTTTGAAATATCTTTATTCCACCATTTGGGCTTATTATTATGGCCTGGACGCCGTATTTTCGATGGTATGCAGTCTTGCACTGATTTTAGGTAAGTGGTTTCAAATAACTTCCAAGATGTATTTATGTCGTTATTGTTAATTAAAAAGCTCCAGTCAGTTTCTTTAAACATAGCTCTAAGTTTATGAAAGTTTGCTTTCTTGAAATTAGGGACTTTTTCGATGCTACTATTTGGTTCGTTACTAATAAAGTTTAAAGTGAAAGTTATCGTACGATGGTCGCTGTTACTGAATTCATCACCAACATTCAAATTCTCTATTAATTCTTCTTTTGTTGCAAGTACAATGTCAAGAACGTTATTACCACGGGTCGGTGTTCGAACAAATTGATAAAGCGAACTCTCTTGCAAGTTCGTATACAAGTCATGTCCGGAGTGTGAAGTAAGAGTATCGCCCCACTTGGTCACAGGTAAATTAAAGTCGCCCAAAAATACGGTATCTTGTGAGTTACTTACATCTGCAATTTGTTCATAAATTTCTCGGTCAGTTTGCACTGATTGAGCTGGAGGTCTGTATATTAATGCAAGTATTATTTTTGTACCTTTATTATTCTTTATTAGCACAAAAGATGTGTCGACGTTCACAATTTGAGGTTTTGACAAGAGGGTCGGGTTAAGACTTTCTTTGATATAAAATAAAACGCCACCTCCATTTTTATTTATTCGGCTTTTCTCAAACATTACATAACCGGGAAGTGAATACTCTGCTAAAAAGTCTCTATCTACTGTATTGAGCCAAGATTCTGTTATACCAATCACATAATAATTTTCAGTAAACACTAGTTCCTCTAAATCTGAAAATTTATTGCGTATGCTACGAGCGTTTGCATAGAAAACCTTTAAAGTTGCGGTTTTAGAACTCACAGAACGTTCTTTAATCAAATTTTTGGTTCTGATCGGATCTACATTTACATTCATGGCTGACATCGGTCCTCGGTCGTTTTCCCTGGCGGTTTTGAATTTGGGTCGTGTTGGTGGAGCTTTATCCAAATTCGCGGTTCTTGACAGATTAGCATTTAATTCCTTCGCAGGTTGCCGCCCTCGCTGTCTTCGGTCCTCCTTCCTGGTTGTCCTGTGCCGAGTCAATTTCTTCTCCGAAAATCCTTCACCGCATCGTTGAGAAGACGCCCAAAACGTGCTGCTCCCACCTGGTTCAGATGAACTCCATCGTCCGAAAACAAATAGTCATCGTAGTAGAAATTGTCCCAGGTGTCGACGAATCCCACGTTTTCCTTCCTGCAGAGGTTTGCTAGACAACGATTTGTGCTGGTGGCTATGTTGTAAAATCGGCTCTCTACACCAAGCCGGGGGACGATTCCTGAGACGATGATCCTTGATGACTTCTCCTTAAACGACTTGATCAGCTGCTGGTACTTTAAAAGCAAATCTTCCGACCGGGTTCGCTGTACATCGTTGGATCCAACGTGGATGACGTACATTGTATTAGCAGGGGCCAGCTTAGATACTTCGTCAACTGCAGCAACTACGTCGTCCACACCACCACCAGGGATACAAAAACGCTTCCTGGTCTTAGGTGCTCTGGCGCAAAACTCTGTGAGCTGACCACGTATCATCGAGTCTCCCACGAGCCGGACTTCTTCTATTTCCGCTTCGTCATCTGAGTCTGCGAGTATCTGGAAGCGGTTTTGACACTCGGTAATCGGTATGGGTTTCCTGGTCTTGGGGCAAACGTTGTTCCTCACAACACGGAAGTTGTCTTGAGGGGGAAGAGAGTTACTATTTGTTTCTTGAGTATCGGAACCATCAGATGAAATGGCTACTGCAGGCGTTGAATTGTTGGCAGTTGACGTTGGGGCGTTGGTGGCTGCTGGAGTTGCGGTGACAATTGAAGTTTGTGGTACTCCAACGTTGAGTGTTACAAACTCTTGGAGTGATTCCAGCTTCATGGTGAGGACGTTGATCTTGTTGTAGGCTTCATCTAATTTCACTGTCAAATTCTCTTGTTGCTGGCAGAGACGGCAGACTTGAAGATCGACAGTAACAAACATGGACTCACCAAACCTACTGGCGCAGTTCGTACAAGTGCGAGGCATGGTAACAGTCAGTTTCTTCAGATCACTTCACTCACTTTAAAACACTTAACTCACTTTAAAACACTTCACTCACTTTAGAAACACTTCAATCACTTCAACCGAAAACAATGTTGAAATACACAACAATAGGTTATCAGGGGTGATAGCCTAACCGAAAACAAAAAATTTGAGATACGCAGAATTAGGCTTCCAGGGGCGATAGCCTAACCAAAAGTTTTTTTTAAATTTAAATACGCACCAATAGGCTACCAGCGTTGAATAGCCTAACCGAAAATAATAAAATTGAAATACGCAGAAATAGGCTACCAGGTGTGATAACCTAACCTTAAACAAATATATATATATATATCAGAATATGTAACTAAATATACAATTCACCAAATAGAGATTATATAAAAATAAAGTGTGACCGCACACAAGGGGTTAATATACTGTATCAACAGATGGCCCTGGTGTCACTGTAGCCTAGTAAAGCAGTAGCCTACTCTTTTTAGATAAAACAAAACAAAATGTATCAGTCAAAGGTTACTACAAGATCGTGCAAGCAACAACTAAAATTACAGATATATATAGCTACAGTAGGATACTAAATACAATATCTACTAGAGTTAATAAGAACAACAGATTGGCTGGCTATAGGCTAGGCTAGGTTTGGATTAGGTGTGTATGTGTCAGTGTGTGTGTATTTGTGTGTGTGGATATTGGTCGTGTAGGTGGTGTCTGTGTGCGTGTGTTAGAGTGAGTCAGTGTGGTAATGTGTGTTAGAGTGAGTCAGTGAGTGTGTGTGTGTGTGTATGTGTCAGTGTGTGTGTGTTTGTGTGTGTGGATATTGGTCGTGTAGGTAGTGTCTGTGTGCGTGTGTTAGAGTGAGTCGGTGAGTGTGTGTGTGTGTCAGTGTGTGTGTGTGGGTGTGAGAAGGTCTGTGTGTTAATGTGTGTTAGAGTGAGTCAGTGTGTGTGTGTGTGTATCAGTGTGTGTTTGTGTGGGTGTGAGAAGGTCTGTGTGTTAATGTGTGTTAGAGTGAGTCAGTGTGTGTGTATCAGTATGTGTTTGTGTGGGTGTGAGAAGGTCTGTGTGTTAATGTGTGTTAGAGTGAGTCAGTGTGTGTGTGTGTGTGTGTGTCAGTGTGTGTGTGTTTGTGTGTGGATATTGGTCGTGTAGGTGGTGCCTGTGTGCGTGTGAGAAGGTCTGTGTGTTGATGTGTGTTAGAGTGAGTCAGTGAATGTTTGTGTGTGTGTGTGTTTGTGTGGGTGGATATTGGTCGTGTAGGTCTGTGTGCGTGTGAGAAGGTCTGTGTGTTGATGTACGTTAGAGTGAGTTAGTGTGTGTGTGTGTGTGTGTGTGTGTGTGTGTGTGTGTGTGTGTGTGTGTCTGCATGTGTGTGTGTGTGTGTGAATGTGTGTGTAAGATTATTCTATTTACTTACTATGCTTGTGTGAGAGAGAGAGAATGTGTAAGTATGTCTGTTATATCGTTAGTGAGTGCTGTACTGTATTTTATATATTATTTTGTAATAGTATAGATATCTTATCAATATTTGTATTTTGTACTATTGTTAATGTCTTGTCATGTTGCAAATTTGATTTTAAATAATATTTTGACATTTAACATGTAGTTTCTTTATTCATGCAGAGTTTAGTAAAATTTGCCAGAACGTCCCGGACTTCCCAAACTTGACTACTTCCTTTAACGTGACGATAGTGCGTTGTTATATGTGCGATTAGTTTGCTTGGGAAACAGATTAACTTGCTCATGTAGTAATGTACACCCTATGTGGTGGATTGTGTTCTTTTATTTAATAATTTTCAGTTTAGTAAGCGTTGTTTCCACATAGCGATTTTGATAATTTGATTTGACTTTATGTTGTCCTTGTCCCAGTTTTGTTTTGTTTAGTTTGCAGGTTTTGCATTTTAATTTATATTTGTTTCGTGTGTGTGTGTGTGTGTGTTTTTGTGCGTGTTTCCGAGAGAGAGAGAGAGAGAGAGAGAGAGAGAGAGAGAGAGAGAGAGAGAGAGAGAGAACAAACTAACGAGTAAGCGAGTCAGGGAGAACACGAGTCGTAACCTATTCTGACTG